>JANIHY010000006.1:23767306-23783638 GCA_027479065.1 Erythroxylum brevipes | reverse complement strand
TTTCATATCTTATATATAATCATAAATATTAATTTATTAATGATAGCTTTGAATTTTTATTAATTTTATTAATAAAATTTTATTAATTTTATTAATTTTTATTAATTTTGTGGATATATTTATTAACATATATCCACAATATTTTTTCAAATATATAAAATTTTGATTGAATTAATGAAATAAAATGAGAAGTTAATTTCTTTTATCTTTTTCGATATTAATACAATTGCACTTTTCAAAAGGAATACGCAATTATCGTTCTAATCCAACAATAAATCTGTTTTTGTTTCTTTTTGTCTTTAAATATAATTTACTTCCTTGTTCATCTGCAACTTCTTCTTCTTCTTCTTCTTCTTCTTTTTCTCGAAGAATCGTTCGTTTGCAATTTCAAACATGAATAGAGTCTGTTTTCTGAGGTATTAAAGTGAATGCGTGATCCTCTGCAGTGGGATTGTGGAGATTGCTTGGTTTGGCATGGACGTTTGATTACTGCTACTGCTTATGGTGAGCAAGTAGTCTCCCCTCTTCACCAAAAGTTTTGTCTTTCTTGTTCTTCTCCCTTCCAATCAACTTTCTTCTTCTTCATTTTTGTCTTTTTTCGCTTTTCTAATTTTAAGTTTTAAATGTTGGAGATTGCATGGTGTTTTGTCATTGTGTTGTTGTTTAATTTGTGGGCTTGCTGGATGAATCTCAGGGTTTAATGCTGAGTTCTGCAAATTCCAAGACGTGCTTAACTGATAAATATTAAATATTATTTTTTCTTTTTGCACGTTTAATTACTCAAGCAAGCAGCGAAAGACATGCCGTTGGTGAAAATCAGTCTTTTGGTTGCTCGCCTTTAATTCTTTGTTTAATGCTGAAAACTTCATTTTGGTTTCGGGATTTCGGAGAGGATTCCGCAAAACCGTTTTCTTTATTTAAATTCCGCCTTTAATATCGAGTCTTCCTGCCATTTAATTTTATTCTGTATATTCTAGTTACTAGTCCATCATTTGGAGGTTGGTTTGTTCAGTTGAGGGCTGGATAACTATTATCATCTCCATACTTTCAAGATATGAATAGGATGGAAGTAGGTTCTTATAATTAGTTATACCAAAAAGTTTCGATAGTCGACGAAGTCATACCATCAATTTGAATTTATGTCTCAAATTACTTTCAAACCGTATAATACTTTTTGATCAAATCTTGATTTCAAGTTTTATTAGCCTTTTCTTTTATAAAACTTTACAACTTGTAACTGAAAAATTAAATCAATTACAATTTTATCTTCTTAATAATTTAACTCTACAGAATGAAATAGAAACCTTAATATAAAAAGTATGTAGTGAAAATCCCCTTGACCCTATACAAAATATTAATAACCAATTAATTGAAATAAAATTAAAAGATCCTACAAAGACAATTAATATTAAAAATAACGTACCATATACACAACAAGATGCACAAAAATTTATTACTGAATTCGTTATAGTTAATTATCATTCTTTTTTTACCATGTTTTTGTTCAGAATGATTATTTACATAAAAGGCTGTGGCTGAATGTTTACTTGTGCTAGGTGAGATTAATTGCTTTTGTAATGATTCAGAATTTTTTCTAATCAATTCATGTTGTTTACTATTGCTTAGATTTGGTACTCTATTTTATTTTCACTTTTGAGATTTAATTTACTTACTATTGCTTAGATTTGGTACTCTATTTTATTTTCACTTTTGAGATTTAATTTACTTGATGTTACTTTCTCCAGCAGGCGAAGTATAAATTTAGCTCTCATTTTGTGTGTGATTTGACATTAAACAAGGGTAATGACATGCTATATGATTGTTTGAATGTTTGGAGTTTGTTATTAAAATTGAGGGTTTGATTTTGGTTATGGCTAGTCACGTTGTACTGTAGCTATAATTTAGTTGATATATAACTTAGCCTTTAGCTTGGCTTTGTCCTATTAGCAATTAGGGATGAAGTTTGAATTTCATGCATTTCAAGGGCTTTGAAGAATTTGATGTTGGTTGCAGTATTTGTGAAGGATATGTATACATATATATATAAATTGTGGTTTCCTTATCCATATATATGATTATGGATGAGTGCTAACTATTAATGTGGAAGACATGGTCATATTTCAGCTACACTTTTTTTTTCCCCTGAAAATTAACAGATTTCATTCTATAAATATATATACAGTCCAGAGTACAAAAGATCTAGATTACGAAGAGTTGTGGTTCCTAGTAATCGTCTACATCTTGAAATCAAAGGGACACTTGTAAGACCACATAAACTAGTATTACTCCAATCCCCATCTACTCTTCATGCTGCTTGTCATATTTGTAGCCATTCCTCTTGCTAACATGGCCAATCTGTAGTGGAGGAAAATGTCCTGAAAACCAGCTCACTGCTTCTACTTTCTTGTTTGAAAACTCTGCGATTACGCTCTTTCCATATGTAGTACACCAAGGCTGCCAACTTAACTTGATTGCTTTGAATCAGCTGCACTATGCACTCTAAGTTTCCCTAACCAAGTAATTGTTTCATGCCAAGAATCCATTGGTTTGTCCATGTTGAGAATAAGCTACATCTGACCCCAGACTTGCCTAGTAAACCTGGATCTAATCATTAGATGTTCCAGATTCTCCAGTTCAGTATTACATACCTCACAGTTCAAAGTATTAATGGAGAACGTGATCTTATCTCTAGTAAGTGGCCCTCCATTGATTCCCATCCATAATATGAATGAGTGAGTTGGATTGATGTCACTATCCCGTACTAAGGTTGCTCAATCTTGCCTTGTGCTCTGTGTAGTCTGTAAAAGTGTTTTGCAAGCTTTTGTGCTAAACTTCCTTGAGTTATCTGCCAGCCACTAAATTTTATCTTTCTTTTCTTGACATCTAGGCACCTTTTCCATTGTAAGGTTGACACTACTATTATTATAGAAGGGCCTTATCTACCAGTTATTACTAATTAACATACTTCCTTTAGTTTTTGGATTCACCACCAATTTCAAGTACTGTACCTCCTCGACCTTCTATGGGGGACCTTTATAGTGCCAATTATCATACCAAAAAGACATGCTTTCTCCATTCCCAATCCTATGGATCACCTGATTCTGCATCCATCGTCTTGTCTCTAGAATTTACTTTAGAGTTCCTATCATGCCCTGCCTTGGCTTTAAGATCCAAATACTCTTATGCTTTATAAATACGTTGTGTATCCATTTCACCCATAAATCCATTTCAGCTACACTTGGTTACCCGTTGCCTATTCGTGCCATTAACATAGATATTGCAACACCAGTATAAAAGCCTTTGACGATAGTAGTTGGTCTTGATGAGTGATGCCATCTTATGATCAAATGTTGAATCAAATGCTTTTTATAACTTCAATTTTCAAGAAACAGTACATCTCGTCTTGTTTAAGCTTTTTCTTATTTTTTATCGAAAGTAACCTTGATATATTGCTCATCTAGCCCTTGATGACATTATAAACAATTCGAGACTTCAAAGATAGTTTAAATATTGCTACTCTAACCCATAAAACCGTGTTGGTGTTACAGGTGACTATTTGTCAACAGTGTGGTGACCAGGGCTTCTGTGAGGCATTGATTTGTTGCGATGAGTGTCAATCTTGTGGTTTGCATCTGTAAGTAGAACTATTGCATTTTTTTAATGTTATTTTTCATTGCTGCATTGATTTGTTGCGATGAGTGTCAATCTTGTGGTTTGCATCTGTAAGTAGAACTATTGCATTTTTGTAATGTTATTTTTCATTGCTGCTTAAGCTAGCAAACTTTGTTACACTTCATTGGTTCCCACAACATTTAAGAAAGAGTATCATACTTGTCCCTACAATAGTGAATTGGTTGTTCATATTGATAATTCTAGGTTTAACAAGTTATTAGATTTTATGTGATTATTATACTACCTCTTCATAATTAAAAAAAATTCTTTCACACTTATTAAATGTTATGGGATCAATTATACCACCCATCTTCTAATTGAAAAAGGGTTTGAATGCAATAATCTATTATGCAACTATAGTTTAATAGAGGCAACATATGAACACTAATAAAAGTTCATTAAATAAGCAAGTTTAAATGAAATCAAACATAGGAAGGTAGAGATAACAAGCACTGATTTTAGTGGTTTGATCCCTCTTAGACCTACATCTACTCCTCAAGTCACGTTTGAAACTTAAATCTGTTTTGGATCTTCTTTAGTGTGGCTCTCAATAGTCTAACAAGAGCTCCCAAAGAACTCACACTAGTCGTTGTTGAAAGCTTCCATAAATACTTAATCAAATCACACTCAATATAATTCTCAATTCTTAAAAGTAAGTCTTTCCACTTGTTTCCTACACTTTTCTTGTTATTTCTTACATAAAAAATTATATTTATACTTGTAGAGACTTGACTAACTATTGAGGGTTGGATAATATTGCCAAAATACAAAAAATTAGTCATTCGCATGGCTTGCACTTTTCATAAGTTGGTCAACTATCTTGGCAGCCGACTAGTTGGCCTATAAGCTAGTCAACCAAGTAGATTGATGAGTTGATTTGACTTCTTGCCTTGAGCAATTGACTTCCCTAGGACTATCCTAGTGTCCCTTTTTCTTCCATTTTTTTTCTTTCGATTGATTGCTAGCATTATTAAGTCCATTCTTGCAAAACTTCTTGACTTCATAAGACTTGAGTTCTTCACTTTAAGTCATTTACAGCAACTATATCTTGCTTATACTTGAGTTCTACAAGTTTTCGGTGCTTTTCTGTCATTCTGGATATTTTCTTAGAAAAGGCTTTCCCTTTAAATCAATTTCCATCTTGTCTTTACACACATTTCATTCTTTTCTTAAGATTGAATTTGTAAAGGCATTGAAGATGAATCCTTATTTTCATTATTTGAGGCACCATTAGTGTTTAAATAAGGATTATAGAAAATATCTACATTACAAATATTAAAAAATGAATCTTCACTACATGTCTCCCCCTGACGATGAGGTTAGAGAAAAAAGGTTTATCTTCAAAAAAGGTGACATCCATGGAAATAAAAAACCTTTTCGTTATTGGATAAAAGAACTTGTACCCTTTTTGAGTGGAATGATAACCAACAAAAACACATTTTCATGCTTTAAGGTCAGGTTTTCCCCGATTGTTGTCATGAATATGATCAAATGCAGTACACCCAAGCACTTTAAGAGGGAGATCTTGTGATAATCGAGATGAAGGAAAACATTAACAATTAAGAGGTTTGAAACTTTTGAGTTTTTGAAGGCATCCTATTGATAAAATATGTTGGTGTTAGGATAGCCTCACCCCATAAGTACATGGGAGTATTACTCGAAAACATTAGAGATCTTGCAATTTCTAATAGATGTTTTTTTTTTTATTATTCCGTTTTGTTGTGGGGTGTCAGTACAAAAACTTTGATGAACAATACCTTTTTCAACAAAAAAAATTCCTTAAAATCTTGTTAAAGTATTTTTTCCATTATCTCTTCTAAAAGCTTGAATTTTAGTTTGAAACTGTGTTTGGATCATGTTATAAAAATTTTGAAACACCCTCTTAACATCTGACTTCTTATTGAGTAAAAATAACCAATTGATTCTAGTGTGGTCAGCAATAAAAGTTATGAACCATCATTTTCTAGTTATTGTTTTTATTCTCTAAGGTCCCCAAATATCATTATGGATTATAGCAAAGGGTTTTGTGTTGGGAAAGAAGCTCGATGATGTTTAGAAATTTGACAAATTTGACATTGAAATGAAGATAGATCTTTATGTGTAAAAAAATTCGAAAACAAATGTCTCATATACTTGGATTTCCAAATCTAAAATGCATAACATAATTTTATTTTCACGCAGTATTGAAATAGAATTAATACAAGTTGAGTGGGATTGCCTGTTTGAGTCATATCCATTTTCGAAGAAACAGGAACCTCCAACTTGCTTAGCATTGCCAATCATCTTCCCTGTGCTCAAATCTTGGAATTGACAATCATATGAAGAAAAATTAACTCAATAAGTTTGGTCAATAGTTATTTCATTGATTGACAACAGGTTGCAGGATAATAGGAACATGAAGAACATTGTAGAGTGTAATATCAAGGGAAAGAACAATTGATCCTTTCCCAGTTGTTGTTGAGTAGGAACCATATGCTTTTCTTACTCGTTGATTTCCTGCACAAGGACTATAGGAAGAAAGCAATTAAGAGGACCTAGTCATATGATCTATTACCCTAGAATTAATTGTCTAAGAATGATTTGAATTGACACTGAAACAAAAGGCAACTAGATAATTACCTTTTTAAGCTAAACAGTAGGGAGGATTTGGACTAGGGAAATTTTGAGACTTAAAAATTTTATAAATTTGCTCTATCTTTTCCTTTGTGAAAGGTTGTGTGCTAGAAGACGTGTCAGGCCCGAATTCAGTAGTGTTGGGTTGGGAGGTATGGTTGTCTTTGAATTGTTTTTTCTTCCGATTTTTCGACTTCCCATGAATTTTCCAGTATGTTTCTTGGGCATGTGAATCACGTGGATGGTGATCACACCATGTCTTTTTGTTTTTCTCTCTCTCTCTCTCCCTTAGCCTATATTTCTTTCTACATGAGTGAAGAACCTTCAATCTCTGATTTGGTGTTGCCAATCATCACTTTCCACCTCATTTCCTCTCTCCATACTTCCGAGAAAACCTCTTTGATAGAGGGTAAAGGCTTTCTTCCCAAAATTCAGCCTTTGATCCTTAATTCAATCCTGCAAGGAAAACATAAACTCTTGTCATTTTTTTCTCTTTCTTTAAGTTGAACACTGTTATTTGGACTGTCCCAATCATCTTCATAACATAGATCCAATTCCTACCACTAAGTTACAAGTTCGTTATAAAACAATATAAAGTCACGGTCTCCTTGCTTGGCCTTCCATAGCTTCGTTTTTAGTTCAAAAATTTGAGAAGAGTTTTCAATATCAGAATAAATCTCTCGAACCGCATCCCATACATCTTTAGCTATTGGCAGAAACATGTGAGGTTTTCCAATTGCAGGTTCCATGGAATTAATCAAACAAGCTCTAATCAAGGAATTTTTGGACCTCCATATTGCCATATTTGGATCATCCGAAGCTGACCTTGTTGTCTCTCCTGTCAAATAACCCATTTTTTCTTTACTGTCAATGGCCAACTTTTTTGTTTGCAATCATTCTAGGTAATTATGACCATTCAACCTGTGCTTTGTCAATTGAAAAGGCAAATTTGAGCCAAGAAGATCGTAGCTACTTTGTACGTTACTTGTCATAACACCGGGATTAGTCACACTCAAATTGTTGAAATCATCGTTGGGGGATGAGGAGTTTTTCAATTGGTCAGTCATCGCTAAGCGATAGTCCATTTAGGACTGATTTGAATGAAGAAAGGAAAAAATCTTACAAAAGAGTCGTGGCTTTGATATCATAAAGAAAGAAGACAAAGCAATTCTTAATTTTTTGTGAATAGTACAATGAATATATAGGACAATACAATCCTAAATCACCTGCTTAAAATAAGAATAATCTATTTATTCTCTAAGTAATAAAATCTCAACTAATTAATACAATATCAACTAATTATCTATAGAGAATTAACTAATTATCTCTAGAGAATTAACTAATTATCTCTAGAGATAATTAGCTGATTATTTCTATAATATCAAGATTATTTCTATAATATAAACACATACTAATAAGGACATTAATAGTAAATGTTTTGTTATTTTCAAAATTTGGATAGAACCTTCTTAGTTCAATAATCTGTTTTTTTAATAAATTTTCTTTGAAAAATGAATATTGGGTAATTGATAGATGAAACTAAAGCAACATTACAATTAGTTCTAGGCCATCCACCTATTCCTTTAAAGAGAACTAATGACAAGTAATGAAGCTATAGAAATAGCCAAAGGGATATACATATGCCTTAGTAAAATTGCAAATTAAATGACAGGCTCCAGGTTTGCTTGATGTCCATAGATAGAGAGTGCTGCACATTTTTAGCATGTATGCTAGCTCTGATAAGGTTAACAACTCTATCTGCAAGCTGGTATTTCTCTTTCTTATTAGTAAATCTGTAACTATTCCACACTCTCCATAGGGTATATATGGTAATGGTGAATGCTGCTTTGTAAATAGTAGCATTGGTTTTTCCCTGCCCCAATTGAGAAATGATCCAATTTAATGTTTGCTCCCAATTGCAACCACAGTAATTGTAAGGTAACATATGCAAGATTCTACTCCAAATAGCTTTAGAATATGAACATTGAAAGAACAAGTGATCCCTATCCTTGGCAGCAATGTTATAAAGTAAACAAGTAGTAAGCGTTGCCATACCATTGACTCTTGATTTGGAGTCTATTCTTGAGTGCAAACCATAAGATAGAAAGAAGTCTTTGGGCTAATAGCATTTCTCCATAAGAGATTAAACCAAGGTACATTAGCTGTTTTAGCAATAAACAATTGATAACAAAAGTGGTTGAGAAAGAATGACATCAGCATTGTGTATATCATTAAGCCGTAGAAGGTAGCTCAACAAATTCTGGAATCCCCTGAACTCTCCATGCCATTCACCGTTCATAATCAAAGAAGAAACTTTAGAGTTCAAAGGCAATCTATTCCTTAGGTATTGTAATTCAAGTATATGGACAAGGGGGCTAATTTCAAGCCATTTGTCATACCAAATCCATGTCTTGGCCCCATTACCAATTCTACGTTGAATGTAAGGATAGATGAGTCCCATTACATCATTTGCTTAAGAACACAAGAGTCAGCTCTAGTGCAATCTAGCTGCCGGAAATTAGTATACTTCGAGTAGTGCTCATGGATCCATTGGATCCATAGTGCATTTTGATCAGTGTATAATCCCCATAACTTCTTGCACATCAAAACCTCTTGCACGTAGAGATTGGAATGGTACCAAACCCTCCTTTCTTCGTCGAGACTGTAACATCACTCCATTTAATTCTAGCTTTCTTGGACTTATCAAATGTACCAGAACATAAGAAGGCCTTCATAATTTTGCCCATCTCCTTCATAATTCTGTCCATCTCCTTGATAGCTTTCCTAGATAAAGCTGGATGTGCAATCCAATGGATATGTAAACTGCTAATTACTGAAATGATAAGAGTTAATCTAGCAGCATAAGATAAGAACTTGTTTTGCCATGCCAGTACTCTAGATTTCAATCTTTCAATGATGGGAAGGCAATCAAGGTACTTAAGCTTTGAAGCTGTAACAGGAACTCCCAAATAGGTATGTGAGACTAGCAAAATCAGTGAGTCTTCTTATCTCCTTCGAATTCCCTGCATCTGCAGAGAGAAAGAGGTTGCTTTTGCTTGGGTTATGCTTGATGTCAAACCATTGAGCATAGAGGTTGAGAGCATGCAACATAATGTTGATAGAGAAAACATTTGTAAAAGATCGTTTGCATATATATGATGGGAGTGAGATTGATTTCTTTACATTGATGATGATGTTTGAATCCACCATTGGAAGCTATGAGCTTAGTTAAAAGTCTGGAAAAACCTTCCATAACCAAAGTGAACAAATACGGAGATAAGGGATCTCCTTGTTGAATGCCTCTAGCTGGTTTGAAAGGTTTGGAAGGAATGCCATTGACAAGGACACTCAAAGATGAGGTTTGGATGAAAGTCATGATCCATTGGACTATATGATGAGGAAGTTGGATAGCTTCAAGACAATTTTGGATGAATTCCCTACTAATAGTATCAAAAGCTTTTAAGAAATCAATTTTTATTAAGCAAATTTTGATTTTTTGACCTGAATTATAGTCTTTCATTAGTTCTTGAACCAATAGAATACGATCAATATTTCTGGCAGCATAAAAGCACCTTGAGCTGGGTGGATAATGTCTGACAGGGCCAGTTTAGGTCTTTCGGCTAGAATCTTTGAGATCACCTTGTATATAGTATTACAACAGGAGATTGGTCGAAAGTTGCTTATGATAGAAGGTCTATGCTTCTTGGGGACTAAACAGAGGTAATGTTCCGTGCATGTTGAAAGAACAAAGCAGTGAAGCCATCGGCTCCAGGGGATTTAGAAGGGTGTAAACTGAATAAAACTCTTTTAATATCTTGAGCTGTGACAGGTGATGTGAGAGCAGCAATGGTATCCTGCGCAAGGTTGTATTCAAATAGGCTATGTGCATGGGAGCTTGTTGAAATGGTATCATTTGCGCCCATTAATTCCATGAAATACTGCCAAGCTAAGTCCATGAGGCTAGTTTGATCAGTTTGTAAGTCCATGAGGCTAGTTTGATCAGTTTGTTCTCTCCCATTACTGTCAAGAAGCAAGTGAATTTGATTGACATTCCTATGAGCAAGGAATGAGGAGTGGAAGTATTTAGTATTAGAATCTCCTTCCTCCACCAGTGTAATCTCCTTCCTCAAGATTATGAGGATTCATATAACATATTTGTTTGGCAATGGTAAGCTTTTCTTTCAAGGTATGCAGGCTAGGTTGCCTACCGATCAGAAAATGTTTAATAGCAGCCTTATACATGAACTGATATGATTTGTAACCAGTAACATCAGTGTGCCAACAAGTGTTAACAAGATCAGAAAAAACCCACCATATTAGTTATAGCATTGAAGAAATGGAATGGAACTCCCATGGTCTTGAAATCAGAGAATTGCTGAATTAGCATATGTGAGTAATCAGACATCGTGCACAAATGTAGGGAACTGCTTTATCCAGAATGTTCACAATCTGTTAAGTTTCTTTCTCACAAGAAGGCTACCATGTTGATTATTAGACCAAGTAAGCAACCAACCTGTAGAGTGGAGATCAACCAGATCCATTTGCAACAAAAAACTAGAGAGCTCCTTAGTAACTCCAGTATGATATCTCCGACTGCTCTCCAATTCTGCTGAAGTGAGTGAGTAGTTAAAATAGCCAGCCACAAGCCACAGATTTTACATGTTTTGTTGTAAAAGTTGCATCTCAGCCCATAGTTTTCTTCTTTGAAAGCTAAAATTCGAGGCATACGCAAGAGTAAGATCAAACCCCTTATTCAGTCGTCTCATGTGACAGTGGAAATGCACCAAATGGTTAGATTCTTCAATGACAGTCACTCCAATCAGATCTGCATTAAAATGGCATATGATTCTTCCATTGCAATGTGAGCTGTGGTTTGAAAAGTTGGAATTGAGTTCAAAAAGTTAATAGAATGTTTTTTTCTCATCTCTCCTTGAGTTGAAGACAACTCTTCAATATATGCATATCTTATTAATGAAGCATCATTAGTTTTTTTCACAGCTCTCCTTGAGTTGAAGGCTCCTCTTCAATATATGCATATCTTATTATTGAAGCATCATCGATGAACTTCATAATGCTTATCATAATCATCCTAAACAACAATAGCATTTTCAATATCATATAGGAATTCATAATATCAATATCCATATAAACATGTCATATCCAAAAACCTTTATAACATAGCGTGATAAGCACCATATGGTAGCATCGATAATAAAATCATGAGCATTATATGGTAGCATAACATTCATAAGGTAGCATCAATAATAAAATAATGAGCATTATATGGTAGCATAATATTCACACTAAGGGAGGTGAAGAAGTTTGCTTTGACATATAATAGTAAGAACCAATTATACAAGGAAAGTTGATCTCCTAGTTGAAATACAAAAAAAAAAAGAAAAAGACTTACCTCTTTTCTCAAGAAAGCATAGCCATCTTCTTTTCTTTCCTTCTCCCTTCAAACCTTCTTTTGAGAAACTCTGCTCCTACGATGGTGGTGAGGGTATTAGGCCACTTTGGCAACATTTGGGTAATTGTTTTTCTTAGGTTGAGACATTATAGTGGCTAAGAAAGTATGTTAACTTGTAGTCCCATTGTTGTCAATTTGCCAACAAGCAACAATTTTTAGCATTAATACCGATAGAACTTGAGATTGAGAAACTATTTTCTGCATTGCATTGCATTGTTTACAAGTGTGCAAGAGAGTCAATTATATACAAGTTACCCTAATAACGAAAAGAGAAACAAAAATAAGCAGATCACACAATCATAGGATATCCTAACTAAATAGGAAACAAAAGTAATCAGATCCTGTGACTGGATATATTAACTAGATAGGAAATCCTAAAACGATACAAAATCCTAAAATAGCTAACTTAGCCATAAATCATGTTTTTTTCACACTCCTCAAGTTGGTGAATAGGTATTGCCCATTCCTAGCTTGGATGCAATATTCTCAAAACTTGAATTACTTAGCCCTTGGTAATTACATCAAAAAGTTGGTTCTTTGTAGCCACATAAGATATGCAAATCAAATCACTCTTCAGTTTTTCTTTTATGAAGTGTCTGGTAACTTTGATGTTCTTCATTTGATAATGTTATTTTGGGCTCAGAGCTATAATAATTGCAAATTTATTATCACAATGGAGTCTCATTGGGTCATCCCACTTAATCTTTAAGTCTTTTAGGATAATTTTCAATCAAAATAGTTCAGATGCACCTTCATCGCTTGAAATTATGCCTTTATACTAGATCATGCTGCCACAATCTCCTTCTTACTTCTCCACATCACTTACCAAGAAAGCTGCTATATCCTACATTTGATATCCTATCAATACTGGATCTTGCATATTCAACATTTGTATATGCCTTAGTACTAGACCCCCCATTTATCTTAAACAAAATACCTTTTCCTAGCGTCCCTTTGAGATATTCCAATACTCGATGAGCTGCCTAGAATGAATTTCTTTCGGGATATGCATGAGCTGACTTATCTTTCTCGTGGTACATGCTATATCTGGTTGTATGTGAGATGGATAAATGAACCTCCCTATAAGGCGTCGATACATTCCCTTGTCTTCTCTATCTTTTCATGTTTAATGTTCGGTTTTATTGGAGTACTTATTGATTTGCAAGCTGTTTTTCCCATTTCCCTTAGGAGATTAGTGACATACTTTTATTAGAAGATAAAATACCTTGCTTAAGATTGATTTACTTGAGGTTGAGCATTGGAGCAACTGTACAAGTTGCTCCTTTGTAATTATAAGATCATAGGTTCAAGTCACAGAAACAACCTCTTTGTAAAAATACAAAGGAAAGGTTGCGTATATTATGACCTTTCCTAAACCCCCACAAAGCGGGGAGCCTTGTACACCAGGTATGTTGACTTTTTTTAAGATTGATTTACTTCATTGTTGAGGAAATATTTCAACCTTCCTAATTCCTTGATCTTCAACTCCTTAGCCAAACATTGACTTAGAGCCTACCCCCCTACTGTTGGAGGTCAAAACGCAGCTACTTTTCTCAAGAGTTTTACAAGAGCTTGTAAAAGAAGTCACACTACTCGCGCTTGAAAGCTTTCACAAACTTGAATCTATTGAAAGCTTTCACAAACACTCAATTTAATCACTCTTACAAAGAGTATCATAATAGCTAAATCTCAACACAATTCTCAATTAACAAAGAACTCGAATTAATCTTTTCACATATTACTTCCACTTCTCTTCCTATTGTTCTTTTATTCAGAAGGTCCTATTTGTGCTTGTAGAGGTTCAACTAACCATTAGGGTCGATAGTTCTTTCAAGATAGGAAAAATTTGCTATTAGCATGAGGTGGTTGATTGTTTGGCCTCCAAGCTTGTCAAATGACTAGGTCGGTTGTTCGATCTGGCTTCTCAGGGCTCCCATCCTTATTCTCCATTTTATTCTCTCAATTGACTACTCTAATTTCATTTCAACTTTACAAAACTTGAATTTCTTTTCCGAATCATCTATAACATTTATAACTTGTTCTGCACTTGAATTCTCAATCATTCAAACAATTTCGTCTTGGCTTTACATTTTCATCGATCTTTTTCTCAAATTTTATTTTATCTGCATGCTAGCATATGGATTAATAGTAAATATTTTACAGTTATCAAAATTTGGATTAAAACTTCTTTTTCCAACACTTCAATAGGAAATGAAGGCTTTGTCTCTTGTATTGAGAGTACAAGTCAGTCTTGTATTTAAATGTGACATTGACTTTTTGTTTGGAATAAAATTAGGGCAAATGCAAGATAGCCAAATGCAGTGTGCTAACCGCTAAGAATGTTTTCATTGTGAATGTTAGGTTTTCTTTCATTTGTTGTAGTATTTTGGTGTATGACTGTATCTTTTCTTATTTTCAGCTATTGCCTAAGTGTATTGCCGAAATCATTTGATGATCATGTGATTTGGTTGTGTGAAGACTGTGAATCAAAGCGCATACAAACTTCCACCCTTGAGAGATCTAGCCCCCTCGTGGTTAGGGAAAGTTGCTTTGAGAGTTTGAAAATTGTCCAGCCGAATAAGGTCAAACCTTCCAAAAGGTTCAAACAGAAATGTAAGAGGATAAATTTCAGTAGTCAGTCATGCTCTAAGAATGGTGACAAAGATTACAAGCTTGGAGACAAAAATCAAATTTGCAAGTTTAGCTATGGTGAAGCAAACCAATCTTTTGAAAGTAAAAGCTCTATACCAGCTTTTCAAGACTTTCGAAAGCTAGATGTGGAATACTGCGATAATGGTGATAATAATCAGAAGCTAACATGTAGTGGATCAGAAATTCCCAGTATTCAAGTAAAGGATTCTTTTAACGCCAAAAACTCTCAAACTTATATTTGTTGCTCTCAGCCACTTCAGGTGAGTCATTCAGATGGTGGAAAAGATCAGAAGCTTGGAAGACAGGGTGGATTAGACAGTTGCACCTTCAGTAAAGCTGTTGAATCTCATCAATCTGATAATTCACAACTTACTAATTGTGACCTTTGGTCTCCTGAGAGTGATGAGCGTGGCAATGGAGTGAACATTTGCAAACATGGGGAACTTGATGAAATTGACAGCTTCGACAAAGAGGCTGACTCTCTTGAAACCAAGAAAATGCAACTTTCCACCTTTGATTTGCAACCTTCGGACATTGACAAGGCTGAATCTCACAAAACTGAAAGTAATCGATTGGATTTTCTGGTTGAGGAACAAAGTTGTTATGTCTTTGCACAGCCAATAAAAGATCCAATTTGGAGGTAAATCTTCTCTCCAAAACTTTTTATCCTTTCTTTTTATTCCTCATACTTCCAGGGATTAATATTATTATAGGAAAAGGCAGCGTCTTAGTCAGTTTTGTCATTTGACAGGGGAAAATTAAGTATCTTACATTTCAAAATTGCTACCGTTGGGGGACTTCTTGGCCATTTGTCTACTATGGCATGCTTTAGAGCTTATGAGGAGGCAAAATTACTGCCGGAATCAATTCCAGTCGAGTTGGTATCTATAGCTTCTGTGTGGCCTAAAAGCTTTAATAAGTTTGGACCAACTCAAGAAAGTATTGCTCTCTATTTCTTTCCTCTATACGAGAGGTACAAATTCAAAGAGTTTTCTATTATTCTCATTAATTGATTTTGGTTCCTGTTACAAACGGATTCTTTCTTGGTACAGAGATGAAAAGGCCTTTGATGGTCTAGTACATCACATGATTTTCGAAGAGTTAGCCATGAGAACTGTGGTTAAAAATGCCGAAATGTTGATTTTCACTTCAAACATACTGCCAAAGGAGCATTGGAGTGAGGCCTCATGTTTTATTTACAGTTCCATTACCCCTATATGTGCAAAATTTGGTAAGTTTTAACATTTCTGCATTCCGAAATTAACTCCGCAGGATTTCAAGCAAAATTTTATTTGTGGAGCGTGTTTAGGAGAAAGCAACCTTCACTACCAGATGTTGATGCCGTTCCCTTGGAATATAAAGATAGCACGAACGGCATTACGTGGCGCAGACGCAATCCTGTTAGTACTTTGAGCAATTGTAGTGATAGCTGCAACTAGTCCATATAGAATGTACGCTCGAGTGATGTGTGGACCAAGCCCCGTTTTAATTCTCTCTTTTTGCGGAACTCTTGTCATCATGTGATTGTAAATTGGGGAAACACAGGCATGATTGTAAGCAGTGCCCACTCAATTTTTGTCAATTGGACTAGCCATGTCAATTAGAAACCTGCAGATCTTGTTTACCGTGTTTTGTTTTGCCACATGAATGAGTCTCGGTATGGATTGGGGATTTGAGCGGCAGATTCTCAATTTTGATGATACGAAAAATTCAATTCATCATTGATGCATTTATAAATTCATACAAAAATTTCCTGTATGTTTCCAGTTTAAGAGTTTGGGTTCTTTCTGTGAAAGGTTATATGTTGATAAAAAAAAAAAAGGGATCATACTCATTTTCTATGTGATGTCATTAATAAAATTTAATATATATATATATATATATCATTACATATAATAAAATTTTTAAATATATTAAAAAGTATT
>JANIHY010000006.1:23719219-23729388 GCA_027479065.1 Erythroxylum brevipes | reverse complement strand
TCCTATAAATCCCTAAAAATGTAAAACGATTTATGGTGCAGTCCAAATAATTTTCCAAACTCAATTACCCCATTAATCTCATGCAGAAGTTCAATTTCAAACATAGGCCGGAAAATGACATGAATGCATGTATACTATGTGCATGTGCAACCAATCAGTAATTATAGAGGCTCTATGCTGTATGCGCATGCCGAGATATAATTTAATATCCCGAACCCGTCCTAATTACCAAAATGCCCTTCCTATAGGAGAGGGGATGTTACATTAAGACTGACAAAATTTCTTCCAGACTGCTGCCAACTGACTAACCGGCTGCCTGTATTACTTATAGCACCAAGTTTCTGAAAACTTTGGTTCCAATCTCGTATGGTATTGGCCACAGAGCGGAACTGCTCAAAAGGTAGAACAATACAATCTTCAATAACTTCTTGGTTTCTGATACACTAGATGGACCAAACAATTGCCAAAAAAGTGACATCTATACGATCCCCATTGTCCAACAGTGCCGAGTTCACGCAATTAGCCTTAAACCATTGGAAAAAACTAACTAAATATGTACAAGTATCAACAAGTGGGAGAAACTTTCACTAAAGCTCCTTCACCTTTGGACAGTCAACAAACAGATGGAAAATTGTCTCAGACCCCATACCGCATCGTTTACACCCCTCAATGGGAGACAAACCGATATGAAAACGCCATTACTGAGTAAGAACCCTCTTATGCCAAATCAGCCAACACAAGAGTTTAATCTTTTCTGGACCACACACATGCCAAATCCATTGCCATTGTTCTTGGTCTTCATCGTCATCTGTCAATGCTAGCCACCGAAAACCAGAATTCATTGTATACCGACCAAAAGAAGAGGGGCCCTAAATGAGTTTATCCTCTCCCAAGAATGTAATAGATTGACGGATCCGAGGAAACTCACTACGAATTGCATCAAGAATTTCGGTACGAAGATGACGAAAATTCCAAGCACCAGTATCATCTAATCTATGAGATATCATCAAGTCCCAATCGTCCTCCTCAACTAGATCCAGCCAATTAATCAAAGGTCCTTAACCCAACCAATTATCATGCCAAATAGACACTGAAAATCCATGACCAATTCTGTACTTGTAACCATTTCTGAGCTCATCTCGAACTCTAATAATGTCTAGCCAAACTTTTGAGCAATTTGCCTTCTTTTCCCACTCAAGAAAGGTCTGCCCTTTACCATACTTGTCACAAATAAGAGAAACCCAGTTTTTATTAGGTCGTTCATGAGCTGTCCAAAGTAACTTCCCAAGAAGTGCAGTATTCATCACCCGACTCTGACGAAGACCCAATCCACCTCTAGATTTCGGTTTAGTCACTGTATCCCAAGAGATTAAATGGATCCCACATCGGGTATCAATGCTATTCCAAACAAACTTTTTTATTACTCCATCTATGTTACTGCAAACATGGCTCGGAAACCAAGCAACCTACATCAAATAATTGGTCATCGCATTAAGAGTAGATTTTGCCAAAGTAACTCGCCCAGCCATATTCAGCAAGCTAGCCTTCCACCCAGATAATTTTGTAGTCATTCTTGTCACCAAGTCATTGAAACTACTATTTCTCATCTTCCCATCATCGAGATCAAATCCCAGGTATTTGCCAAGGGTATTAGTGGCTTTAATGCCCAAAATACTCTCCACTCTATCCTTCACATCTAGAGTAACACCATTAGAAAAATAAACTTTGGATTTTTCCATATTAATCTTTATACTTGAGGCAACACTAGACTTGAGTAAAACAGAATTAATTCGTTGAGCTTGGGAGCTGGTTGCTTTCGTACAAAGGATAACATCATCTGTGAAGAACATGTGAGACATTTTAACTCGCCCACGACAACAGCCTACTGGAGCCCAAATTTTGTCGTCAACTTGTTGCTTGATCATTGCCCTCAAGTTTATAATACACAAGACAAAGAGATAAGGGGACAAGGGATCTCCTTGTCGAAATCCTCTCTTTAGGCAAAAACTGGATAGGCGCTCGCCATTCCAAAGAATAGAGAGTGAACTCGTCCTAATGCAATTCATAATAAGTGAAATAACTGTAGTTGGGAAGCCAAAATCAACTAATGTACCATCTAAAAAATTCCAGTTAATCCGATCGTAGGCCTTTTCAAGATCGATTTTAATCAACATTGATCCAGCCCTACTTTTAGACCGCTACATAGAAAACATCATTTCCCTGGCCATCAAAATGTTATCAATAGTACTTCTACTTGGAATGAAACTACTCTGAAAAGGGTGGACAATAGCATTTAAAAATGGTCTTAGCCAGTTAACAATGATCTTTGTCACCAATTTATAAGTAACGTTACACAGACTGATAAGCCGAAACTTCGTAACAGAATCTAGTGAAACCTCTTTAGGAATTAAAGCAATCAGTGTGTCAGCTGAAATACCATCAATTTCACCAATAAGAAAAGCTTTTTGAATCATGGAAACAATAGAACCTCCCACCGTATCCCAAACCTCCTCAGGATGTACTGGTTTGGACAAAGAGTCAATGGCTTTCGTACCCAAAGTTAAGTGATTCTGACTAATTCTATTCGTACTCAAAGTTAAGTGATTCTGACTAATTCTACTCTCGCCAGTCCCTTCAGAGTTGGCAAATAAGTCTTTGAAATAAGAAAAAACCTCATTTTTAATAGCTCCAGGGTCAGCACACCAGTCCTCAGAGCCAGTCAATTTTAACTTCTCAATTTTATTCCTTTTCCGACGCACCACAATAGTGGCATGAAAAAACCTGGTGTTTTTATCACCAAATAGGAGATTTTGTTCACTACTTTTTTGAAACCAAAGAACTTCTTCTTGGGCAAGAACTTGGTGATATTTGAAAGAAAGCCTCTTCTCAAGTTCTCGCAAATTAGATGAATCAAAATGTTGAAGTCTTTGTTGGACACTATCCAGTCCGACTTTAAGTTGCCGTTTACGGTGAAAAATATATCCAAAAATATTTTTATTAAAGTTAATACAAACTTTCTCAGTCCTCCCGAGAGCTCCGTATGGAGGAATATTCGAGTCCCAAGTATTCTTAATCAGCTGAAGAAAACGATGATCCGTCAACCAGGCTGCTTCAAATCTAAAAGGCCGCAATCCTCTCGTTCATCCAACGTCCTCAAGACCACCCAACTGAGCAAGAATAGGATTATGGTCGGAGTAGATCCGAGGGAGATGGGAGATTACAGCTTCAGGGAACAAGATTCTCCATTCTATAGTAGCAACTGCGTGATTAAGGCGCTCAGCAATTCGAGGGGAAAAACGTCGAACCCAAGTAAACTTTTGACCCACAAAGCTAAGATCAACTAGTTGACATCCTTGAAGATGCTCACTAAATTTGGCAGCTCTGTTCGCATAAAGACAACCACCCTGTTTCTCTTCCCTACTAAAAACATCATTGAAATCACCAATGACTAGCCAAGCAAGGTTTCTACCCGCAAACCATTCCTACAAATCATCCCACATTTGGTCTCGGAGACTCGGAGTAGTGCTGGCATAGACTGCCGACAAGATCCAGGAATTCCCATCAACCATAACAACATGTCCAGAGACCATTTGAGAAGATAATGTGACATCTGTAAAACTGCAAAAACTAGATTTCTAGAAGACCCAAATACCTCCAGAGCGACCGCTCGAATCCCGAATAGCAAAGCCATCAAACCCCATTTTATGCCAATGCCGCTTTTGATTGGTGAAAGAAACTTTAGTCTCAACTAAAATAACCATATCTGCTCTATTAGCTTTTATGAATTCTCGCGCATGACACCGAGCAACTCTATTACCAGCACCCCTAATAGTCCACATTAAGATAATAAAATTAATCATTAATGGATGGGAAAAAAATAGGAGCAGAGAACAATTAATCAACTATGACCGTATGGGTTTGCTCAGCCAAAACATTAGCTTCCATATAGCTATCCTCAATGTCCAGAGCGAGATCGACATCATGCAACTGATTATTAAAAGTAATGGATTCCAACGGCCCCTCTGTAACGCCATCAAGATTTGGGGGCCTAGTAGTTTGGAACACACCACCCATATGAATAGCTTGACCCTTACTAGTATTGTCTCGTGCTGGGACAGGAGTATATGTAGTTCCAACAAGAGAAGGCAGAACAACAGTTTCTGTGGGGTTGTCACCGCAATCCTCTTGAGCCTTCCCATGGCTTTGATCACCATTCTTATCCATAAAAGTGAAAATTGAATCTGTATTGGTCTCCGACCTTGTTTTGATATCCATGCGCGAGGTAACGCTCATATGTTTTCCTTTATTACCTTGGTCAATAAAGAATGTTGGTTGAGAACCATTCCGTCTCCTTTATAGTTGACTCCCCATTCCTAGCTCATGTACTTCCTCCTCTGCAGTGGCAAGTCCATGGAATCTGTTTCCATTAGTACCCAAACTCACATTCTAAGTAAATGTCCTTGGCCCTCTGTTTCTCCTTGTGACAACCATCCATTCCCCATGAATAGGTCAACTGTCCTCCTGATTAGAAGCTTCAGCTGGTGGACTCTTCGTAACCACAGAATCTCCAGTTTCATCACTAGAATTTCTAGTGAAGCATGTCTTAGAGACATGCTCGTATATCCCACAACAGAAACATATCTTGTGCAGAGCTTCGTATACTACTCAATTTTTACTTCCTCAATTTCAATCATCGGAACTAATGGTTTACGGAGATCAACTTTAACACAAATACGTGCAAATTTTCCTCTGTTAGCATGAAAAGTATTCCCATCTAGTTTTTTTGTTGTCCTATAGAGCTCGCTAAAGTGGCGAGCACAGTTGCATTGTAGTATTCCACGGGAAGTTCTGGGATCCTGATCCAAACAAGGGCTGTATCAAAACGAGCAGTGGAAGGATGAAATTTGGGACACCATTCTCGCACCATGAGATAATGGTCTTGGATGATCCAGGGACCTTTGCTCAAAGCAAAATGTCTATCCTCGTCCTTTGCAAATTTAATCATGTAGAAACCGTTTTCCAAATCAGCTATTTCAATTTTACCTTTGGGTTTCCAGAGTTGATTGAGTTTCGATGACAAAAAGTAAAACCCCACCGACTTATCCAAAACCTTGACGATCACTGACCCCTTCAAGGATTTCTCTAGCTCGTCCCGAAAATTACACTTGAAAGAATAACAGGGTAATAGTTCATGCTCATCTCTATACTTAAGTCTCATAGTTTCATCATCGAATAGATTGGGCAAGTGCGTAATATCCATGTCCTCAACATGAGGAGTGAATCTGCTCTTACCCCATAGACCATGGGGAAACTCTTCGCGGCAAATAGAGAAAACCTCTGCAGTCTCTGTTTTTTTATCCGGTGGTTCTGGCGGACGTTGTCGTTTTCCCAGCGCAGTGCTGGCGGAATCAGCGATTAACCCTATCTGTTGCGTCATAGGAGCCACGATCTCTTGAACAGCATATCTGATGTCTGTTTTAACAGTTCGGATCTACTCAAAATATCTTATAAGTTTTTTTAATAAAAATAAGAATGCTTTATAAGGTTGGATTTCATCCACATCTTCTCATCTTACTGGAAAAAGTTCGTATCAACTACCTCATAGGAAAATTTACATTAGAAAGATTTCACTCTCGAATAATCTCGTACCGCATGCAGTGATGACTTGTCTTGCCCACAGAAGTGACACCTGCTATCCGTGACGATGTGAAGAGCCACTCGGTGTTGATTTGTCAGTAGTTTTCTCTTAGACAAAAGCTAAAGAAACGATCTAATCCGTTGAGGTCCTGTCTATTTCCATATAACCTCCCAAAGTCTGTGATTAATGTCTGTGGTTTGTCCTTCAATTAATTCATACATTGATGTCACTGTGAACCCCCCGTGATTAGATGGTCCCCACACTAATATGTCTTCCTCTATGTCTTCGACATTAGGGCGAATAGTCGTAAAATCCATACATACTATGGAAGGAAGATATTGTTGAAACACATTCCAGTGCCAGTTGTCAACTTCATTAGTAAAATTCACAATCGTATTGTAAAGAATACTTTCAGGGATTTGAGAGATCGCCATGAGGATTAATGGTCCCCATCCATCCATCCAATTATCCAGTCAGAATAAAACACGTCTCGATATCCAGATTCCATTTGATACCTTGACGTATAAACTGCCAGGTTGTCGATATTCCCCTCTATATTACCGAAGCACCTTCCCTATCTATCATTTGGGGTATATGATAAGCATCTAGACGATATTTAGCGTTTAGAATCTGGACCCATAAGGTTGTGAGTTTAGTAAGCAAATCCCATCCTAACTTGGACAGGGTCGCATCATTGGTAGGACTGCATTTAATGCCCAATTCCCCTGCATTTTTTGGCTGACACACGATCGCCCAGTTAACGAGATGCATTTTTCGATAATCGTTCATTGAACCCCAGATAAAATCTCTCATGACTTTCTCTAAATCGTCACAAAAGTGTCGCGAAAGGTGTACCGTTTGCATCGTGAAAATTGATTGTAGCATCCCACTCCCGCAAGACCCGAACCCGATATCGATGGTGATATCCGAGCCCGTGCCTCACCAGGGTAGTATGCTAGAATGGTCACATCAATTTAAAACTCGAAAAAACCAGTTAGTTTCTTTTTGAAAACAATAGAGTGCGCAGATATCGGTAAACAATTTAGGCCCGCAATATGAAAACATTTTCGATCAAATACCCTTTCAGTACTTAAATCAGTTCATATACATATAATCATAACCAAATTGGGCCCAATACAATATCAGTACAATTTTTGCGGAAATACAAAATTTACACATATAATTCAGAAAGACTCAAATGCAGACATGAGACTGATCCCGACGCCAAACTCTACCTTGCTTGCAGTAATCATACTCACGTTTCACTAACGGGGTATTCTTCAATTCCTGAAAAATAAGTGCAATGTTGGGTGAGTTTGCAAACTCAATGAGAAACCATCATCGATGGTTCACCCAACTCATGCATATACACACAATTTACCAAATATCACACCCAGTGTCACATTCATACATATCACATGCACCGTCATTTCACAATTTTCATTCAATCGTTTACAAATGCAATGCACATGTGACTTGTTCCATTTTGTTACGGTGTTGTGACCGTGCGCCTGCAGTACGTTGGGTATAGCCCTGATCATCGAGCTGAAGCTTGGCATCGAGTCGAAGCTCGGAATACGTTGGGCTTTAAGCCCTAATCATTGAGCTCGTGGCTCTAAACATATCGTTGGGCTCGAGGCCCTGATTGCGTTGAGCTTTAAACTCTGAAAATCGTTGGCTGCTCCAGTCACAACTGTCATTATCTGATCATGCCTTTATGCATGAATGCATATGTCTCTATTCGCATTTAACCAATTAACTACAATGCATCGCAATTAACACTTCTATATCAGATATCAAATATTTCAGACACCTATGGTCCGAAATCAATCAAAAGCAATCACACATAACCCATCCTTTTCTCCACATGGCATAAGTACATAAAATTAAACACATAAAGGTTGAGAAACCAACTAGGTTACTCACCTTTAACTTCTGAGCTACTGTCGGGAAGTCTCCGCTGTGTCGGAGGATCGACGCTCCAATTGAGCCTCTAAAACAATCAGAATACATAACATTACTACTTATACAATTTACAATAATCAAATATGCATATGCAGCAATTGAATCGTGTACTATACATGTTATGACATTTCCGATACTATTCCCGAATTTCCCATCTCAACTCTTTTTCCTCTAAAAGATTGAAATTCCTATACACCATAATTCAATTAACTAAATTCGGAACTCCCAAAAGTCCAATTCCAATCATAGGGACTATTTCTAAATCAAAATCAAAATCACTATTCACTATCCAATTGCCATCCAATTTCGAGAACCTTCGAAATTGATTCAGAAATTCCATTCATATAAATTTACAATTCTTAGTCTCCAAATTGAAATAGATCCAAAACCAATTCGAATTAAACCTCAAATTCACCAATTAAAAGAATCACAATTGGCCAATTTGGGCGTCCTCGCCGCGGCGAGACTACCCCCCTCTCGCATATGTTGCGGCGTATGCGAGAGCGCGCCTCGCGGCGTGCCATGCTGACGCTCGCTGCGACGTGTGCCAGCGCTCGTCACAGCGTGCGAAGCAGGATCGCTCGCTGCGGCGTGCGTTTCCGCTCGTCGCGACGTGCGAACTGAGAATTGCTCGCCGCGGCGTGTGATGAACATGTCGCGACGTGCAAACCCAGAAACACGCCCGAAACCCAGATTTCTCAGTTCTGTCGATTTCCAATCTATTTATTCCAGTCTAAAACACTCCCAAACAACTATATACACTACACGCAACTCATGTCTAACCTCAAATCCATCATTTAATCATTATTCCTCAAATACCCAAAATTAAACACAATACACCCAATAACCTATCTCATCCGAAACTCCAACACAATTTAACAATCATATAATGTAATCAATCATTTAATCAAACTATCTAAAGCATAAAGGAGTAAGAACTTACTTGATTAATCCTTGCAAATCCTCAAAACACTCAAAATACTCAAATCTCCAAGCCTAAGCACACCCACGGCAATCACCCACTTCTCCACCAAACAACACCATCTTTCAACCCAAGCTAGAGGATAAATTGATGATAAAGAAGGAGCAATTTAATCAAGAAAGAAGGGAATAAATCCAACAACAAAGAGATCACGAAGGAGGAGAAGAAGAGGATCAAATTTTCTGTCAAAGGGAGCAAGTATTGTGGGAGGCAAATTCAAAGGAGAAAGGTTATAAACCTAAGAAACTAAGGGCTTGTTTGGCAATTCCCTAGCCATAAGCTCAATTCTTAAGGTCTAACAATCGAATTCTTATTCTAATTTTCTCCCAATTTTGTAATGGCTCTACACAATAAATCCTAAAATCATATTTCTAATTTTCCAGTGCCAATTGCCAAATCAATTTCGGAATCGGAATCCAATTTATCAGTCATTAGGCCATTTTTTCGGTTCGGACATGATACTCTAAGAATTTCAGAAAAATTCCTATAAATCCTCAAAAATAAGAAACACATGATCCTACACTCCAATTTCATTTTTCAAACCTCTAGAATTCAATTTTTACTCCAATTCCATAATCAAAGCACAATTTACCCTAAAATCACAACATTTCTGATTTACACAATTTTATCGGGAATATGTCATACATGCATATACATACATATGCTAATGCAACAATAATCATTTATCAATAATTTAGAGGCTACGATGCACGTGCAATTCAAAATATGCATGCACACAATCCTAACCCATCCGAATTACCAATATGCCCATCACATCGGTAACGGGATGTTACAACAGCAATCTGGTAAATTCTTAATTACTAAAATTTAAATAAAACTATTGATATGAACTTGATATCTGTAGGAAATTAGTATGGTGATTCCTAATTACTGAACTTTGAATAAAACTGTTGATATGAACTTGATGTTTGTGAGACATCAATTTCGTGAATTTCTAACTAAACTTTGAATAAAACTGTTGATATGAACTTGATGTTTGTGAAATATCAATCTGGTAAATTCTTTTTGGAAATAATATGTTGAGTTCTTGATTACTGAATTTTGAATAAAACTATTGATATAAACTTGATGTCTATGAAATCTCAATCGAGTAAATCTCTTATTACTGAACTTTGAATAAAACTATTTAAAATATTTGCCTGGTGAATTCTTGATCCCTGAACTTCTAATAAAATTTTCAACATAAATGTGATGTCTATGAAACAACAATCTAGTAAATTCCTCATCACTAAACTTCAAATAAAAATGTTGATATAAACTTAATGCCTGTAAAACACCAGTTTAGCGAATTCCTGATCACTAAACTTTGAATAAGACCACTACTATGAACTTAATATTTGTAAAATGTCAGTCTGGTGAATTCTTGATCACCAAATTTCAAATAAATTATTGATATAAATTTGATATCTATAAAACATTAGCTTGGTGAATTCTTGATCACTGAACTTCAAATAAAACTATTGAAATAAACTTGATGCATGTGAAATCGTTAAAGGAAATTTGCCGTCGTAGAACACTATCTTCGACGTCAATACAAACGTCGCAAACAACGTCGTGGAAGGT
>JANIHY010000006.1:23682935-23693229 GCA_027479065.1 Erythroxylum brevipes | reverse complement strand
CACATTTAATTTCTATCATCTCACATAATGCTAACTAAATTTCTAAATCAATCTAATCATGCTTAATTTAAAAAAAAATTTCGGGGCTAACAATATCAACCTATAACAAAAATTTAGAAACCAAAATCACCCAATAAGCCAGCTCTTTTATCATGGCCAACCCGAGAATCCTAGAGAGCATTACAAATTTGTGATGTTAAGGAGTGGTAAGTTATTAAATGACACTAATGTAAGAGAGGTTGAGGACGAGAAATAAGAGAAATCCAATGAGGAAGATTTACCTAAGAAGAAAGGTGATACTAAGGAGAAGAAAAGAGGAGAGTATTAGGAACCTAATGTATTCCCCTTCACCATATGAGTCATGTATGCCCTTTCATGAAAGCTTAGCTAAGGCTAAACTTTTTTCTTTGAATTTAGATAAGAATTTACTAAATTCATGTCAGCTATTCCATTTCATATTTTAGCTACTTATTATACAAAAAAAATTAAAACTCGGTTAGCTTATAGGCACCATCTCATCTTCTTGCTTTGAGTTAATTTGTTGTGCAAAACCCTATTACAAATGTAAGTCTTCTTTGTGTCACTACCTTGTGGAATAACTCCTTCCAGATATTTTGATTTCCTCCAAATAGTCTAGAGTTCGTTTCCATCCATATGTTATGTACTATAGTAGCAAAACAAATTTTGAATAGTTTGTTATCAGTTTGATTTGTGAAGCCCATCTCACCATTTCTGGCGAGTTATTTGCATTACATTTGGTGTTTAACAGGGATGTTACTTTATTCCATAGATAAGAAGAGTACCTACTTATATCAATGCTCTCATTTTGATTCATTCATAATCACAATGTGTAGACTCTATGCTGAATTTTAGCCTATTCTTTGTAGGGATTCTTCCTCTAATTACAAGCCATAAGATGAAAACGTATGTTGGTTATATCTCTTAGTCCCAAATGAGGTGGTACTAAAGAACTTTATGAGTAGTTATTATCAACAAGTAGTTTCTGTAAGAGTTTGAAGTGAATAAATTGTTTAAGAAGTTTTTTAATGTTCTTTAAAAGTTATAAATTATTATCAATGCCCTCTTACGCTTAGTTTCCAAAGTATATATTATCTAACAAAAGAAAGGTCGAGGATAATTAAGTTACAACTTTTATTAAGGCGTATAGTGCCACAATTTAAAATAAAGTGCCTTTTAATCTCAAATATTTTGGCAGTGTCTCTACACCATATAATGTTGGTCATACGAGCTTTAACCATGCTTTGTGCAATTTAAGGGCAAGTAGAACTAGTGTTCTCATTTTTAGTGTTGAGAGAGCTCCAATTGTCGTCAACATAATTGTAGCCAACATATTATGGTACAAAAATCATGAGCATAAATATTTTCAATACACTAGGATTGAATGTAAGCGTTTGGATTTGTCCAAGCCCAACTTGACCATTTTCAAATGTCTTTTGAGTATATAATATAATGAACAATGACAAAAGTGTAAAAAATTTTGACGAGAGAAAGATTATTATGTAATCGCCACTCTTTTCATTCATTGATTGCATATTTATATACAGAGATGTATTGTTTGTTTGTACACAGAAATGAATTGAGTATCTATACAGCTGAGTTTGTTACAACCGAAATGTCATAAGAATTGTGTATGCTGCAAGTGCATTCTATTACTGTGAGGAAGTTTAGATGCTGGGCTGGAGCTAATTATTGATCTGGGACTTGGGCTAGCCTTGTTCATATTGTTCTGTCACACATGTGGATATTTTGTCTCTTACATCCCCTCTCAAACGAGACCGGGGATTGGAGATAAGGTTGAATTTGGATAGGAGATAAGAGAAACATATGGCTGTCAAGGGTTTCGTAAGTAGGTCAGCAACTTGGTCTATAGTGCTAACATAGTTGATGTCCAAAACACCATCTGAAATTTTTTCTCGAATAAAATGCAGATCCAGTTCAAAGTGTTTGGTGCGGGAGTGAAAAACTGGGTTGTGAGCTAAGGATCGACCACCGTTATTATCGCACCAGATGATGGGTTTTTTGGACGAGGCGAAGCCGAGCTCGGAGAGGAGAGAAAGGAGCCATATGACTTCAATGGAGACCTGAGAGAGTGCCCGATACTTTGCCTCAGTACTTGAGCAAGCCACAATTGATTGTTTCTTCGAGTTCCAGTAGACAAGATTCCCCCTAAGGAAGACACAGCCACCGCTGGTAGACTTCCGATCATCAGGCGCTGGCCCAGTCAGAATCGCTAAAGGCATAAAGTTGAAGAGGAGATGAGGAGGGCCGAAAGTGAAGCCCTAAATCAACAGTCCCTTGAAGGTAACGGAGAACCCGTTTTAGAGCGATCCAGCGAGTAGTTAAGGGATTAACGAGGAATTGACTCAATTTATTGACTGAATAACTGATGTCGGGTCTTGTATTATAGAGATACTGAAGTGCTCCAACTAGGCTCCGATACAATGAAGGATCCGAGAAGGGGAGGCCATCATGAAGAGAGAGCTTGGAACCGGTGGAGATAGGAGTAACACAAGGCTTGGAGGAAGACATGTTTGCACGGTGAAGCAGATCACGCACATACTGACTCTGAGAGAGATACAACCCGGTCGTATTACGGTAAGCCTTAAACCCTAGAAAAAAATTGATAATGCCCAGTGTAGTGAGAGCCAACTGTGAGTGAAGTTTAGCAATAAGATCTTGTATAGCTTCTGGACTGTTCCCTGTGATAAGAATATCATCAACATAGACCAAAGCAATTATAACTAAACTGTTATGCTTGTAGAAGTAGAGTGAGGGGTCTGATTTAGAGTTAACAAAGCCCCAATTATTGAAAGCTACCTTTAGTGTTCGAAACCATGCTCTAGGAGCCTGCTTCAAACCGTATAGGGCTTTGGAGAGGCGACAAACATGATTAGGATGAGTACAACTGACAAAACCCTGAGGTTGGCTGATGTAGACCACTTCTTGTAGATCACCATTGAGGAAGACATTATTTATATCACGTTGTTAGATTTCCCAATTATAGGAGACTGCAAGGGAGAAAACCACTTTAATGGTGGATGCCTTGACTACTGGACTGCAAGTCTCAGAGTAGTCAATGCTAGGGGTTTGATTAAACCCTTTGGTAACAAGGCGTGCTTTAAATCTATCTACAGACCCATCAACATTATATTTAGTGCGAAAAACCCACTTAGTAGGCAGGATATTCATGGTAGGATCAAAAGGGACCAAGATCCAAGTATGGTTATTATGTAGGGCAGAAATTTCATCCTTCATAACCTGATGCCACATAGGGTCTTGAAAAGCTTGATTAATTGAGGTAGGTTCTGAGGTAGGACAAGAGGTTAAGGTAGCATAATAGGTTTTAGGCTTGAAAATACCATGTTTGGATCTAGTTTGCATGGGATGGATGTTTTGAGATAAAGGAGGATGAGGAGGGCCAAGAGGAGATGGGGATGTAGGTGTAGGGAGAATAGAGGTAGGCTGCTGTTGAAGGGAAGGAGAAGTAGAAGTGAGAGGAGAGGGAATAGGAGAGAGAGAATGAGAAATTACCTGAGTATTTTTGCTGGCGCATAGAGACAGACCAGAAAAACTTGCTGCAAGTGGAGTGCTTGAAGATGAGACCTGAAAATGAACAGCAGGAGCTAAAATAGAGAGAGATAAGCTGGAAGATGTTGAAACAGATGGAGATTTAAGAGGGAAAAGGGAAAGATAAGGAAACTCACTTTCATTGAAAACAACATGAAGAGAAATAAAGATTTTACCAAATAAAGTGAGGCACTTATATCCACGGTGAAGAGGACTATACCCTAAGAAGACACTTTAGCAGTGTGAAAATCAAGCTTATGCTTAGAGTAATACCGTAGGTAAGGGTAGCAACTACAGCCAAAGGTTTTAAACAGAAGGTAATTTGGAGTTTTGTGATATAGTAGTTCAAATGGTGATTTGTTATGAAGCTGTGGTGTGGGAAGATTATTAATTAAGAAGACTGCTGTGGAAAAGGCTTCAAGCCATAGAGTAAAAGGCATTTGGGCATGGGAAAGTAGAGTTAGACCAGTTTCCTGAATATGGCGGTGTTTCCTTTCAGGAACACCATTTTGCTAGTGAGTATAGGGACAGCTAAAGCGATGGAAGATTCCAGTGTGATTGAGAAAGGGTAAAAAAGCTTTATATTCCCCCCATTGTCTGGGTGAATTGCTTCAGATTTGAGTTTAAGAGGATAAAACCATGTAAACCGTGATTATGCATCAATAAAAATGAGATAATATCAATGACCCTCACTAGATATGTGAGGAGAGGGACCCCAAATGTCTGAGTACACAATTTCAAGAGGTTTAGTAGCAGTAATATCATGAGTAGCAAAAGGAAGTCGATGTAATTTACCTTGCTGACATGAATTACAAAATTGAAGCTTACTAGAGTCAAACTTTAAGTTCATTGATTTTGAAATCAAATCCAGTACATGATTAGAAGGATGACCAAATCTATTGTGCCAAACATAGACAGATTTTTGAATATTGTAAGCTTCACATCTACTGAATACATTAGCAGTAGAATTTTGAGAAGAAGGGGTCTTAGATAAACCAGAAATAGAAATAGAAGATGCAAACTGTGAGTGAGTAGTGGCTTTAAAACTGTAGAGTCCATCTTGAAGCACTCCTCTAAGCAGAAGTTTCCCTGAAACCTTGTCCTTAAGCAAGCAATAATTGTCAATAAATTCCACTTTGATTTTGTTGTCTTTTGTGATTTTAGAAATACTCAAAAGGTTCTTAGTTATTTGAGGAACATGAAGAATTTCTTTTAGGGATAAAGGAGTGTATTTGTTATCATGAAGATGAATGAAAGAGGAGCCAGTATGAGCTATGGAAAGAGGATTACCATTACCCACAGTAAGATGATCTTTATCTTCATATACCGTGCTATTTGTGAGATTGTTTAGATCAGAGGTGACATGGTGGGTAGCACCACTGTCAACAAACCACGTTGAGTCACTTCTAGGATCTGTGGGAGTATAGGATTGTGGCTGACTGTGAGCAATAAATGTCTGTGGACTAGATCTGTGATGTTGAGAACCACCTTAAGTGTGTTGAGACTGATATTGTGGCTGCCAATTTGATGAATTTTGGGATCCTTGCCATGTTTGATCACACCGTTTATAGCATTTGAGAGCATCATGACCAGGCTTTTGACACAGTTGACAAAAGACTCTCCCAGACCCTGTCCATCTACCATTTCTGCCTCTATCTCCTCTGCCTCTATAACCAGATCTGTTTCCATGAGATTGCTGCCTATTGGAGTTATTAGTTGTGTGATAAGTAGCAACATTAGCTGAGGGTATGATAGCAGTAGTCTGTGTAGATAGAGCATTAAGTTGCTCAATCCGAGTCTCATGCATCATTAAAGTATACTGAGTGTCTTGTAAAGTAGAAGTTTTCATAGTATGGGTGAGAAACACAACTACTAGATCATATTCATGTCCTAAACCATTTAGAGCACTTAGAATGAGTTCATGTTCAAGAACTCGATGTCCTGCAATTAAAAGAGAGTCTCCAATTGTTTTAATCTTCTGCATATAATCTGAAATGCTAAGAGCACCTTTTTGTATTGTAGACAACTGTTGCTTCAGCTGTAAGACACGGACCATGGAATTCTGTGCATACAATCTTTCAAGGGTTTGCCATACCTCAAGTGAAGTGGAGGAAGTGTTGACTTGCCCAATTACATCATCACCAATGGTGGAAAATAACCAACAGAGAAGGAGTTGATCTGCACGTTTCCATTCTCTGAAGTCTGGGTTGGATGAAGATGGAGTTTCAGGTAATGAGAGAACCACTAGTTCTAGTGGTGTAATGCCTGGGGTGATGAAGGCTTCAAGCTCCAATGCACGTATGGCTGCTAAGGCTTGTGCACGCCAGTTAACAAAGTTATTCCTATCCAACTTGATGGGTAAGTTAAAATTGAGGGTTTTAGCTAGTGCAGAAAAATCAAGAGAGGGCATTATTGTGGGGGTTTGATTTTGTTGAGAGTCAGAAGGGTGATTGGCAGAAGAAGAAGCTTCTGAAATATGCAGCTTTGATACCATGTAAAAATTGTGACAAGAGAAAGATTATTATGTAATCGCCACTCTTTTCATTCATTGATTGCATGTTTATATATAGAGATGTATTGTTTGTTTGTACACAGAAATGAATTGAGTATCTGTACAGCTAAGTTTGTTACAACTGAAATGTCATAAGAATTGTGTATGCTACAAGTGCATTCTATTACTGTGAGGAAGCTTAGATGTTGGGCTGGAGCTGATTGTGGATCTGGGACTTGGGCTAGCCTTGTTCATATTGTTCTGTCACACATGTGGATATTTTGTCTCTTACAAAAAGGAAGCTTGTGCAGAACTTTCGTTTCAGAACCAACAGAAGGCTATTTTCAGGTGCTTCTTGATTGCGAAGTTGTTCATCATTATAAAGACTATAGGCGGAAGGAATTGATCATTTCGAAGTTCCTAAGTTGATTCCACCATTCATTCACTAGGATATGGCTGCGATCTATTTCTGGCCGCAACGGAGTTCTCTCTCTACTCTGCTTCGGTTAAGACTCCAACTTTCCTGTATCCTTACAATTATTTGCTAAGAATATGACGAATGTGTATACTGTACTCTGTACTAGTTTTATAGAAATAGTTAAGTTAATCCATTTAGACCTCTAATGCTTTATTCGTGGCTCACTAGACAAATATTGAACGAAGGTTTATTTCTATCGAACTACTTAGTAATTGATCCTGCCAAATTACTGATTAGAAATGGACCTCATAGATAATATAAGAAACGTGATTATTGACTATATTTTTTAAATTGTAACCTAATGAATAACGTGATTATCCACTAACACGATTTTTCAATATTGGGTCTCTAACCATTAGATGAATTGTTACTTCTCTTCCAACCAGGCTGCGCGAGCACTATCTAATTTGGCTGCTCATGAGAATAGAATACCCATAATGCTTCTGTTTCAGGAGCATCGTACGCTTGAAGCATTGGTCCAACTCACTTATTCTCATCATCAAGGTGTAAGGTAATGTAACTTTTGTTAAGGTACCCGTCGTTTTATTGTTGTGTCTATAATGTCTTGCAGAGACAAGTGATTTTGTCTGCCAAAGTTGAATTTTCTTAATTGTAAGTACCCCAAGTTCAGTTCCATCTTGAAGTTCAAACTTTCTGCTGGGCTTGAACTAAATTTTGTAATCGAATAGCATTCTGTGATTTAGGTTAACTTTGTAAGCTCCTTATCTTCAACAAATGGATGGATTTGATGTTGTACTTCATAATCAGGCAACAAGCTGCTGGTGCTTTGTGGAATTTATCATTTGAGGATAAAAATCGAGAAGCAATCACAGTAGCTGGTGGTGTTGTGGCGTTGGGTATGTTTTCTCTGTGATTGTCAGTATCAGAATCGAATAAGGTAATTTCAAATTTTATTTTAGATATGTTGTAATAGTTCTCTGAGTTTGTAACTTACATGATATATTTGGCCAATTTACTTCTGGCTTTGATACTGACTTTCTTCAAGATTGTTTGCTTACTCCCTTGATTCTCAAATTCTGATATAGTAGGCTCAAATTTTGATGGTAGGCTGAATCCTACTCTGGAGGTTCCGTTTTGAAATATCAAGCCTTTCCTACAAGTTTGAAATATACTGCATATATATTTTTGGTCTTATACGTGATAACAATATAATGAGATTCACAAAAGATTTATGTTAAACTTAGAAATTAAATTCAAAACCCCTAAAAAAAGCCATAGCCATGACTTCCCATGACCAAAGTATCGGTACCAAGTTTTTCCACTATATTACATATGACTTCCTTAGCCTCTCCAGTCCTGACCACTTTCTTCACGTTTAACTGTTATACCGATCAATAATCAGAGATAAAGAGAAAGACAGGAAACAAAAACAGATGAAGCGGAAGAGGGATTTACATGGTTATTGAAATTCTTATAGATAGCTTCTGCTCGTTCCATCACAGACTTCACCAAAGCAGCGCTGTATCTTTCCATTGGAGCAAGTACATCTACAGAAAACACGAATCCTGATTGCAAAAAGATTGTGATAAAAGAGAAGAGAAACTCAAACTCTAGAGGGCAGGAAAAGTAGAAACTTGTAGCATCAAACTGTTGTGGACACCGGGTCCCTCTTTACCTGGAGGGACGCCAGTATTGAATCAAATATTACGGCACCGATTTCGGTGTCGCAATAGTTGATAGAAATTTAAAAAAGAGGGAAAAACAGCTGCTTTGTAGCAGTCTTCAGGGCACTATCTGCTTCAACAAAAATATAACAAAATACACAGAAATACAGAGAGAAAATTAGAGCACTGTTTTTGCTCTGAAGTTAGGAAATATATTCCCAAAGAGTTGGTGAGTGACAAAATAGTGAGGTTAGTATTTTTAGGTTGGGAAACACCTTGTGAGCTACTATTTTGATTTATCTCTGTATACCCATTATTTGTAATAGTGGAATAAATATTCTGAGTTTTGTCCGTCGATGTAACCCAAAGTTAAGGGTGAACCACGTTAAATATTCTATGTCCATTTTGCTCATTTTATTTTTCTTTTTCACAAAATACACCTGATGTGCCCAATAAGTGGTATCAAAGCTAGTTTTTCATCGGAGGTTTTTTTGAAAAGAAACATGTTATCGGGAAGAGAAAATTATAACGAATTTTTTGGCATAATCCGTTCGAAAAGTTGACGTAAAACGGCAAATGTGATGAATAGTATTAAATAGCAGTTTACGTTTTTTTAATTAATTTGCAAAAGTGACACACGCACAATAGTAATTGGGTCCCGTGATACTATTTGAGTTACTATTTATCGAGTCCCGCGGTACTATTCTAGTGGGGTCCGACGAATTACTATTTATTGGATCCCGTAGTACTATTCTGGTGGGGTCCGACGATACTATTTCGATCCCGTGGTAAAAATTTAGAAGATATCTTTTCTGTCAAAGTTTGACGTCCTGGTTCCATATTTGAGGTCAGTTTTATCAAATTTGGCTTAATTTGGAAAATTGAGGTGAAGACGAACAAAATGATCAATTTAAACGGTATGAACTATTGTATATGGCGAACCAAGAAGAATGATCTCTTGATGATTACAAAGATGCATTTGCCGGTATTTTCAACAACTAAACCGGACGAGATGTCCAATGAAGAATGGGAGTTTGAGCATGAACGAGCATGTGATTATATTCAACAATTTGTCGATGATAATGTGTACAATCACATTTGTAACGAGACTCATGCCAGAACGTTGTGGAATAAGCTGGAGTAGCTGTATGCTTCAAAGACCGATAACAACAAATTATTTTATCTGACAAAATTGATGCAGGTAAAATACCAAGAAGGTGCTTTTATAACTGATCATTTAAACAATATGGAAGGAATGATTGATCAGTTATCAAAGATGGGCATAAAGTTTGACGACGAGGTGATTGCTTTAATGGTGCTAGTTTCATTACCAGAGTCTTGGGAGACTTTGAAGGTGTTTTTGACAAATACTGCACCAAATGGTGTAGTAAATATGGAGTCTGTTAAAAGCAGCATACTAAACGAAGAGAGGAGATGTAAATCACAGTCTGCTGCCTTTTCATCATATTCAGATGTTCTGCTTACAGAAAATAGAGGAAGGAGTCAATCCAGAGGTCCAAAGTCTAGAGACAAGAGCAGAGGAAAGTCAGACAGATATGCAAATGTGAAATGCCATTACTGCAAGAAGAAGGGCCATATCATGAAATTTTGCCGAAAGTTGAAGAAGGAAAAAGGCAAAGATGTGAAGAAAGAAGAAAGCAATGATGGTGAACAAGATAACATTATTAATGTCTTTAACCTTGTTATTGATACAGAGATAGTCAGCCTGGTGTCGCAAGAAACAAGTTGGATAGTTGACAGTAGAGCTACTATTCATGTTACATCTCATAGACAATTTTTCTCATCTTACACACCTGAGAATTATGGCGTTGTTAAGATGGCAAATAAAAAGTTGTCAAATGTTATTGGGAAAGGAGATGTGTCTTTAGAGATAGCAAATGGTTCAAGATTATTGCTGAAAGATGTCAGGTACATTCCTAATATGCGTCTAAACTTGATTTCTGTAAACAGGCTAGATGATGAAGGTTTCCGAAATACTTTTGGAAACTGAAAATGGAAGCTTACTAAGGGCTCATTAGTAGTGGCCAGAGGTCAGAAGCACTCAAGACTGTATATGATGCAGGCAAAGCTCTCCAGTGATGTTGTTAATAC
>JANIHY010000006.1:23621540-23633357 GCA_027479065.1 Erythroxylum brevipes | reverse complement strand
TAATACATCTCCTAATACTTTTACATGCAATTTCTATATGACCATCTTTTAAACATCTAGCACATTTAGCAACTTTTCCATCTTTAGTGAATTTAGAAATCAAGGAACAATCTCTATCAAAGGGGTCATATCCTAAACCATGCTTAGAAATTGAAAATCTTTGTAAAGACAACATCTTTTCAAATTTTTCATTTCCATTGGCAAATTTTCCAACCACATATGAAAACTCTTTTCTAAGTCTATCAAGTTCACTAGTAAGATTTTCTTTTTCAGCAAAGCATACAGAATCATCTTCCTTAATGCAATCTACATCATCAATAGTTTCAAGCAAATCATTATTTTCAGCCACAAGATCTTTTATTTTCCTTCTTAATTTCTTGTTGATTTCAATAGCTTCTTCAAAATCAATTTGTAAAGCAGTAAATGAATCTCTAAGATCTTGATCAATAATCATTACCTCATCCTCATCATCACTTAACAAGGAACTATTTGTCATAAGAGCCAACTTGCTCTCATCATTGCTTAAGTAAGCTTCTTCATCATCGCTCCAAGTGGCTACAAGACTAGCTTTCTTCTTCCCTTTGTCATACTTGTCATTTTTCTGGAGAAAGGAAGAGCTTTTGCATTCTTTAGCATGATGTCCTCTTTTTCCACGTTTCCAACACTCTTCATTACTCTTCTTTGCTTCATAGCTTTTGGTCCTTCTTTCCATGGTGTACTTCTTTCTTTCTTCATTTCTTCTACCACGTAATTCCCTTTTCCTATTCTTGAGTAGTCCTTTGAACTTTCTCAAGTTTCTAGCATAAAGCGCTAGTTCTTCATCTTCTTCCTCTTCATCTAATTCTTCATTACTTTCATCAAGAAAAGAAACATTAGCTTTTAAAGCAATTGATTTTTGTGACTAACCTCTTCCTCCTCTTGATTTGAGAATGAGCTCATAGTTAATGAGTGATCCCACCAAGGCATTGAATCCTAATCGTTTGAGATCTTTAGACTCCATAATGGCTGTCACTTGTGAGTCCCATTCTTTTGGTAGTGAACGAAGATTTTTTTTCACCTTCTCGCTATCCATCATGTGCTTTCCAAGGTTGCCTAATCCATTGATAATTTTTGTAAAACGATCAAGCATAGTGAAAATTGACTCACCTTCCTTCATGACAAACATTTCATAATCATGGAGAAGCATGTTGATCTTTGTCTCTCAAACTTGGTTGGTTCCTTTGTGAGTGATACGTAGTCTCCCACATTTCTTGAGTGCTAGTGCATGAGTTCACTCGATTTCTCTCCTTAACGGTTAGAGCGCAATATATCAACTTCATGGCTTTTGTATTGATATAGACTTGCTTCCAATCATTGTCACATTCTAGCTCTGTCTTTATCTCACCATTTTCATTCAATGGAACGTGTGGACCGAAGATTATGATCTTCCAATACTCCACTCTCTCGCTTATGATATGGTATTTCATAGGATTTTTCCAAGAAGAATAGTTAGTACCATTAAAAAGAAGAGGGTGATTATCATTACATTTAACTAAAACAAAAAAATCAAAATTAGCTTTCTAATTGTCAAAAAAGTATCACAATCTTAACAGTTGGACTAGATTTGAGGTATGCTTATTTTTTAGATATGGAAACCTATAATAATAATAAAAAATCCTAATGTTGATATTATTCCAAATAAAGATAATCCACCCTAAAATTATGTAGTCATAGACATTATGGAGAAATCATTTACAAAAGGGATATCTTATTATATTCAATGCTTAAGTCAACAAAAGTAAAAGGTATTAATATGTAAAGAAAATTAAAATTTTACAAATATTAAATTATAGGAGAAATTTATTATTTAAAGGAGGTGAAGTTACTTCTAATAAATAGGATATAAGGAGCAAATGATTTAGAATGGAGCTTCTAATGACACAGTTACCCCTCCTAGATTGATGTAATTTTATCAGTACATGTATGTTAGTATAATGTTGAAAATTTTAAAATATAAAATAACAATTACAGTAGTTATGAAATTGTGTACTCTAATATTGGTTAGCCAATAAAGAGTTGATAATTATAAAAATTTATAAATAAATAAGTATGAAAAGAATTAGTATATTCTTCTTGACATTTGAATATTAAAGAGATATGAAATGGAAAATATTAATAATAAAGATACTGGTTTAGTAATCACTCTTTAATGATAAAAGGTCATAAATAAGTAGAGAAATTAAATCCTAATTCTATAATATATTAAAGACTGTATAAGTTTCATCTAATACCTTATGAATATGAATAAGCCAATTCTAAAAAAAATGAGGAAGGTTATTTTCTATATAATTTGAAAAAGTAACCTCACAAAAGAGTGTTGATGAGTATGTTTATTTGCTTATGAAATTAATACCTTTGATTTGTTTAAGTTAGAGTTAGGAGGCCCATGTCACTTATGACTATGTCATGATCATACGACCATTTGACTATGCCCTTCCCTATAATGAGGAAGGACTTTGCCTTATTAATCCTTTAAAGACCACACCTCTACCATATTCATTAGGAAAAAATAGTTGGGCCAAGGGTGTGGGCTCGCTCTCTATGCATGTCACCTCCAATGTGTAAAGAAGTTACACTCTAAAAAAAGTTAAGCTTTCATTATCCACTAAATAACACTTACAAGCCTATTACTAATGGCTGGAGTCCTCTAACGACTTCTATAAGTCTTATATTCCAACACCTAAAAGGAGCTGTCAAAAACAAATCCATATAGTAATAAAAGAAGAATTAACCTTAAGAAGGGTCTCAGTCTTAAAGAGAAAATAAGGAGTGATAAGTTGGAATGGTTTGTGGGGACAAAGAGAGAATTTATAGCCCAACCTTAATCCATAATAGTGAGATTAAAAGAGGCTTGACATGTGAGGAATTTGATAGCCTTGAAAAAAGACGAAGGAAGAGGTTTATTTCACTAATCAACCCCCATAACAAATATGTATATAAAGTTGCAAGACCATGTTGACATTTTAATGAAGTTGGTATGAAGAAGGAATCCTCCGATCATAAATGGCCAACTTTGCAAATCAGCATATATTAGACTCCATAAGCCATCATGATCCCACCTTTAGATAGATTTTTAGGACCTAAGCCATGACTTTCCATTCACCTCAACAATCCTCAGTGAGCCATTGCCACCAAAGTTCAAGCTCTTAGCTATAGAGGTGTATAATAGTCTAATGGACCCCAAGGATCATGTGGTACTTTGCTAGACATTCATGACTTACTTAGGGCTTCAACTATAGTTAATTGTAAAACCTTCTTATCCATATTGATTGGAGAAATAAGAGATTAGAATCAAACAAGGGATAGTGACCTGCTTCAGTCAATTAAGATCTTGCTTTCCTGAGTATGATGATTTTTCTTAATTTTAATCCATCTAATACTAGACTACAACCTTACAAAATATAAGAAAAAGGATGAAAATAACAGCATAAATAAAAATAGAACAAATGAAATTAAGAAATAAGAACATCATTAACTATAATATTAGAGAAACAAAAATAATTAATACATAATTAATAAAGACAAAAAAACAAACAAAAATCAAGCCTCTCCCTCCTGATGTGATCTAGGCTGATCCGATGAAAGAGGGTCCTCGGGTAGATGATCCTGTACTTATGGAGTGGCTGTAGAGGAAGTGCCCTTACCAATTGATGGAGGCTAAAAATCGATGCTTAGACAATTCGCCATTAATAACATTGACTCTCCCATCAATCTAACTATATACTCTGAATTCCTATAAGCTAGCCCGCCATCTCTTGAATAATCCTATCTTTAGCTGAGCTAGGTTTTGTATCCTAGCTCTAAGATCTCATAGATTATCTGGCTCTGGTTTTTTATCTCCCATCTAAGGTGGTGGTGGCTATAGTGGTGATGGTGGTGGGTACTGTGGTATAGCTTGTTTTGCTCTATCTCCACCATCTATTGTTAGCTTGTTTAGCTCTCCAATAAGTTTGTAGATGTCTCCAGTGGGACCACGAAACCTACATACCATATGCATGTGTTGCATCACTGTCAGATTAAATGCTAAAATAGTCATCATCTGCCACATCGATGGTACCCTATTGAATAAACACATCCGTCATACCAGTTGGGTCACATAAGTTCTAACACAGATTGTGTTGACCTTCCTGTCTTCACTCTAATGCCTGATAAATTGGACAAATGTATGTCCTAGGTGAATTTGGTGTTCACTTACTTATGCTCCAAAGCTAATATAAATCCACATTCCCGATGATTCCCCAACTATCTCCTTGATTTCTCAGCATGTGGATCAAAATTATATGGAAGCATCTGAACGCTAGATGATGTAAGGTCAAAGCCTTTAACTTGCTTGAGTCATAGTCATCTTTAGTGCTGATCCTAATCCAGAAGTGCTAAGGAGACAATCCGTATGAAAAATATGTCCATAGTATAAGATACTTTGGTGTCCCTAAATACTCCTAATCATAAGACTCATCGTGATAGAGAACTCTATGTAACTCATCTGGTATAACTTCCTTATCATTTAGAACAAGATTGTATTCAGATGATCCCTATCATAACATCATCTATCTATAAAGAATATGGAGAGGACCTTTAATGTATTACTTACTTGGTGTCGTTGGGTTGGCCAAAAATTGCAAGAAATTTGAATTAGAAAAAGAAGGGGTAGTGGCGATTTGAGAGAAAACAGAAGAAAGAATGAAAAAGTTTGAACGTTTAAGGCTTTTCAAGATGTATCATGAGAGCACATGGTCTAATACACAGTCGTGTATCAATCCTCGTATGACATTGAATTATAGCTTTCACCAGGTTACACGGTTTTGTACACGAGCATATCTTACACCGGTGTGTCTAAAGAGTGTGTGTGACTTTTTGTAAATGTGTACAACTTTAAAAATTGATGCTCAAGTATGAAAATTTTGCACTTACGTTATAACATATAGACATACATACCCTCCACATTAATTACGCACATTCTTAGCAATCAAAAGCTTGATTTCCTATCCTAAAACGCACCAAATGAAATACCAAAATTAATTAAAAGTTATACTAACATTAAGGCAAAAACAAAATAATATAGAAAATAAAATAAAATGAAACTAACTTATGGGTTGCCTCCCATGTAGTGCTTCTTTAACATCATTAATTCAACGTACCCTGTATGCTCAACCTCATCCTAGGTTTATAATCAATAACTTACATCCACCCGTCTCTCTATAAAACAATTTCGTAGCCTATAAGTAAGCCACATGTTGAAAGATAATCATAAGGACATAATTTATAAAATTAATGAATTTAATTAACTGCATTAATGCCCTTTTCAATGATAAACTGTTAATAAAATAAGCGATAATAAACTTCCTGAATCATCAGTTAATAAAAGCATTTTATCTTGGTGGAAGTGGGAACCCTCTGTACTTAAGGTGGGTACCAATACTTCCTCAGTAGTTTCCTTATTTGGTTCTTCCACTAGTTCTTTCTTAACCACCTCTATCCACTCTTCTTCTTCTTCCTCCTAAACAAAGGTCTCTGGCTCATCTTCTTCAATTACCTCCTGTTACCCTACTTCCTCTTTTTATACAAAGTCTTTTTTTTCTTCTTCCTTTGGAAGGTTTTTTTCACTCTTAAGGGTGATTGTAATTCCTTGTTCCTTAGGATCTATTTCAGTAGGAATAGGCAAACTCTTTTACATCTTGTCAAATATTATCTTTGCCAGCTTGTTGTTTCGATTCACCATATTTAGTATACGAAGCTCCGTTTCTTAATGCCTCATGATTGATTCTTGAATAAAATTGGCCATCATATCTTCCAAAGTTGGCTGCTTATTTTGAGTTGCATGGAATTGTAAATATTTAGCTAGCGCATAATCATGGCATCCATAAGCATATGAGTTGTTACATTTTGAATTGTAACTATTCTTGTATGGTGCACCTTGAGGTTGATTGTACGTGCTTAGTTGCTCCCACATGTAGATTGGTGCTCGACATCCATGATTGTAATGGTTACTCCCACAAATGTTACAACATAGTATAGACATTAGTTGAGCTTCCGAAAACATATGAGGGAAACTCTCTTTCCTATATGATGATATTACATATTGCGAAGATACATCGTAGCTCCCATAAGAGTACTGTCTGCCCTATCCTTTCCTTGTGAGTCGTGGTGATCATGTTAAATCTCAATTCTTAAAATAAACCACAAATGCATTGTCAATGTAGAGAAGTTCAAAAAATAATTAAATGAATAAGCTAAAAAAACAATATACAATCAAAATAAAATAAAATAAAGCAAAATAAATACTAAAAATAATGAGTAGAGTAATAGCATCCAAGTATTCCTAATATCACTGTCCCCAGAAACGACGAAAAAAACTTGATTGGTTTATTTCTATAACAATATTAATTTTACCATAAGTGCTTGATGTAGTTGTAGCTAGCACATGCAAGTACATGTCGAATCTTACGAAGACAATGAATAGTAATAACTACCATTATCCTATTATCTAGTCTAAAATTTTGATTTTGGTTTTGCAATTAAGAAAATAAAACTTAAACAACTAAAATAAACAGGAAACAATAATGAGTAGAGAATAAAGGAAATCACTTCGAAAACAATCAATATTAAGAATTAGTGCCTAGGTAATGAATCCCCCCTTAGACCATTAGAAATTTAATCTTTATTATGCAATTGACTATTGGACGGTGGAAATTCCTATTATATGCTAGCAACTCTCTTGAGACTACTAACAACTAATCCTGGGGTTGTTAATCAAATTACTCAGGTTAAAGATTCTAAGATTGCTTTCCGATTTATGTTTTGCAATTATGTTTAACCTTAATCTAAAGAATTTATGTTGACTTATCTTTAAGTTTGCAACCAATTCCTTTCAATTATGATAGATCTATTTATCCACAGGATTTCTTAATCTTTATGCTATGAAATCAGATTATGTCTTAATATTTTGGATCTAATAGAACATATATTAAACAAATAATAGAATCATAGTAGATTAATCAAAATAATTTCATTAAATAAAAGAATCAAAACATATTATTGTCTCAAATAGGGTTCATCACACAAACACTAACAAGGTGTTTAGATACACATGATAAAAAACTAAAATCAAACATATGCAAAAGGAAAAATGAATAGAAAACAAAGAGTTCATAATTTTAAATCTCTCTTATTTTATATCGAATGTTCTTGTGAGGTAGAGGTTTGATGTTGTATTTTATTGAATCTTTTGATGATTTCTTTGTGTTTTCTACTTCTCTAGATTAATATTACCCCATTCAAATGATTTTTGCATCTTGAATTGCCTTTGTATGTCTTTGAAAGTCTCCCACCTTAATCTGCCCCCACTCCTATCTTTTTATAGTAAATTTTAGGTTTTTTGGGAGATACACAGTTTGATACATGGGCATGTAATATACCATGTATATTCCAAATTCCCTAGAATTCGTGATTTTCCATGGCTAAAGAGATGTACAAGGTTATATACACGACCTTGTATCCCTTAATTGCTTCAAATTTTGTTTTATGATGTGTTTTCATCCGAATTCTTCTCTTTTTAATCCTTGAAAACAATTATAACTTGTAAATGTACTTGGAGCAAATTAAGTACTAACTATACAATAAAACTATAGAATATGAAACAAAATATATCAAATATAGGTGTATAAATCTGATCAAATATACATCATTCAATAGAAAAGGACAATAATAAAGTCGTGCAAACATTAACAAACACAATCTAGTTCTATTCAAGGAAAGTATAATGCCCTTTCATGAGATGGGGCTTTTATCAGATTCATTTTGGAGGGTTCTAAGGATTATGAGCCTTCTTTATTAAAGAAATCAATGTAAGGGCCAATATGAATTAGGCATAATTTCATATTATCATATTCATCACCATCGAATTCTAGAGCCTTACAATAGGATTCCTTATTCATTGGGTTGGAATAAGGAGGATAGGAATAAAGGAGATCATTTCTTCAACTACAAAACAAAATTTTGAAATTCCATATATTCTTTACCAGGAAGGTATTACCTTTCACTTGTCTTGTTTGGTGAGTTGAATCATCACCTTGTTTGAAATACATAAATTCTCTGAAAATGTAATTAAACTTGTTAGGCCTATATTTATATCATATTTGTTACTATAAGTGGATAATTCCATCATAATAAGACCCTGTTAAGGGGGGGAAAAAAAGAAGGTTAATCGTGTGCTATAAAACTTACAAGAATAATTTGTTGCTGTATGTAAACACCACCTCCTTGCCCACTTAGTATTACACACTAAAGATTTCATTTTAATACTTTCTGCATGAAAATATACCATCAATTATGAAAATTGCAAGAGGCTAAAAGCACCAATAAGTTTGTGATACACTCTTATCGAAAATTAAAAATTATAGACATTTATTGAAAATTCATATGCATAATATAAAGTCAATTTTTACTATTTTGTCATGATATTGTCTTTTCCTAGCCCTGGCAATGATACTAAACACAAGTTATGAACCTAAAAGACGCCATATCGTTTTGATTGAAGATTAGGATATCAATAATGTCCTAGAACTTTTTTTTCGTAAAAACATGTCCTAGAACTTATTGGACTTAAAGAGATGGAAATCTTAAGGGGACATATAGATGACTATGGAAGTTGATATTAAGAGAGAAGGTCATACGATAAGTTTTTGAACTTGTCTTGGAAGAAGGTTGAGGCAGATCTTTTTCTGATATTGGAGTTGCAATATGTTATACAGTGGAGACATCATATTTTCATGTGCATTTTGCGGCTTCCTCCCAGATGAAATTCGACAAGTTGAACGTAACATGGGTGCTTGTTATCCCTATTCAATGCTTGACACTCCCAACTCATTAGTGTGCTTGTTGCGTACTACGATACCCTCGTACCCATTTGTAACAGATATAGATGTGGGGCGTTGGATAGACACAGTATTGAAAAATGGAAATAAGTTGCAGCAAAAACAAAAAATTATTTTTCCAACATAGTGGTACGCACTTACCCATCAAATCAAGTTAGAAAATAAAAATATGAGTAAAGAGAAAAGTTTGTATTGCTTGATCCTAAAAACAATCAAATCAAATTGTAAGATCAAAGATCAGTGATGAGTTAAAGAGAGATTTATATCTAAAGCAAGGTACATTTTTATGTAATCAACTTCTTGCTCTTTCTCAAAATTGCATGCCATTTTAATTTAAATTGGATTTTGGTGCAACAACTTTTAAATTCTTAACATTTTTAGTCAAAAGGAATAATCATACCAATAATTCAAAGGCTCACATTCTTCAAGAAGATATTCTAGTTAAAGTTTAATGATAAAACTTTTTCACCTTATATTTCAAAAAATTAGAGAAAAAAGTGTATTTAAGGATTTGAGAAAAAGATAAAAGTGTGAGTCACTATTTTTAAAAGATTAGAAAACTTTGGATTTTATTAAATTAAAGAGATTAAGTTAATTTAATAAGAGATTAAGCTGACTTATCGGGAGATTAACTCAACCTAATAAAAGACTTGTTTGACCTTACAATATAGGACAAATTTAGTATTTTACAATTGAAGGAGATTAGAAATGGGTTGAATGTTGAATACTTTTAGTATTGGGAATATAAATAAGTTTCTTCTCACTAAATTCGTATTTAAAGAATTTAATTTCAACAAGATTTTTGAAAAGCATTTGATTGTCAATTTTACTGAAATTATACAACACTTGTAGTCTTGATGCGCTTCCCAAAAGATTAAGGACTACCATAATGCTGAATAAGGTAAAATCAGATAAAAATTATCAGCATAATTCACATTTTAGTTCTTGTATTTTAGAAACATTATAACCTCATTACTTTCCCTGCATCAAAATTTGAAATCATTACATAACTTACAATAGATATTTTATTCTTCATTTTTCATTTATTAATATGATATTTATTTAGATTTGATAGATATAATAAATTCTGACCTTTTAACTTGAACAATTAGGCTTACTATGAAGTTATCTATAGTTTTAGAAATTTTGTTGCATTAATGTGACTAATTAGACCTACAAAATATGTACTCTTAGAATAAGATAGGACTGTAGTACTCAAGTGAAGATAACAAAAAGACTATGGAGATCAATCAAAGAAATTGAATCCATAATGCATATGGGCTTGTGGCTGTGGATCCGAAGTCTGAACTGAAGCCCCCCATTGCGTATCTTTACAGCTCCTCACTCTGAATACGAATCAACTCTACACGCCAGACGTCCCATCTCCTCTACAGGCATGACTTCCTATCTCGTGCAGGTCTTATCAAGCCTTAAAGCTTTCAGAACAGAAGGCGGACGAATCGCTTGCTATATATCAGTTATACAAAAATCGTAAAAGAAAATCGTAAAAGAAAGCAAGCGCAATTGGAGATTCTTTTTACCTGTTCCAAATTACGGTTCCTTGTGCTGTTTCCGGCCCTGGAAATTCTCTCCTTGAAATGCATTCCCTAAATCACATGGCCAAAAAAGTCCGGGTGTGCGAGAGAAAAGAGGACCCGCCTCCTACTGCTCAGCCTGAGTCTCAACCTCCTCTAAGTTATAGTGCCGCAGTCTCGGGTCATTCCACCCAAGCACCCCAAGCAAGTACCCTCAATTGGTTCGAAGACCCACCAATTGATTTAGAAGATGGAGATATTAACCAGGTGCAGGGACCTCATGGATTGGGCATTGATTTGTCATCCACTTTCCGCAGCAAATTGGATAATGTTTGGGCACAAGCAATAGTGATTAAACTGTTAGGACGACGGATGGGGTTCAGCCTTCTGAGGGATCGTCTCCTGTCCTTATGGCACCCGACAGGTCCCCTGAAATTTGTGGATCTGGAGAATGAGTTTTATTTGGTTAATTTCAAAGAGGAACGGGACTATATACATACCTTCACTCAGGGGCCTTGGATCGTCGCCGGTAATGTGCTTTCAGTACAACCGTGGACTCCGGCATTTCGTCCGTCCTCCGGCTACATCACCAACGTGGTAGCCTGGGTCCGTTTCCCCGGCCTCCCCATAGCCCGTTATCATCCTTCCATCCTCACAACACTAGGAAACCTGGTCGGAAAAGCAGTAAAAATAGATGAAACAACCCTCCTCACTTATCGGGGACGCTTCGCGCGGGTGGCAGTCACCCTGGATCTGAATGCCCCCCTTCGATCGTTTGTGGAGCTAGACGGAGAACTCATACAGGTAGCGTATGAGGGTCTCCCACAAATATGCTTTCACTGTGGCAGGGTTGGCCATGGCTCTGATGGTTGCCCATTGCGCCCACCGCCTGCCCCCGCTGATGGGGCGTCCTCTGAGATGCCCCCAAATTCGACGGAAGCCGTTTCAGACGGCGCTCCCTCCACCGGTCCTTCGGCTAATGAGGAGTATGGCCCCTGGATGCAGGTGGCGCGTCGGGCTCGCCGCCCTATTCCACCTCCGACCGGATCTAGTCGTACTAGCCCGTCCCAAGGCCGGAACGCTGGTCCTTGTGGATCGCGGTTCGCGACCCTCTCTCGCGATGCGCCGTCTAACAATCCAACGGGTGACCTCCCAACGGTCGACTCTTCCCGACCGTTGGTTACTCCATTCTCGTCCTCGATTGACCAGCAGTCTACTCCCGTCATTTTCTCATCCGGACGAGACGCTAGACAGACGAGGGGCTCGAGGAAGACAACATCTCGAAGCCTCTTAACTGTTAGAGTAGTGCCCTAAAGGCAATCCCCTTTAGCGCATTTTGTTCATAGTCATGTACAGACTTTATGAATAAA
>JANIHY010000006.1:23601320-23611962 GCA_027479065.1 Erythroxylum brevipes | reverse complement strand
ATTAGTTTCCTATGCTTCATGTTTGCAACGGATGTCGATGTTTGTTCAGGTTGATTAATTCGTTCGCTTTGTATTTGTTTCGATTCGCATTCGATTCCGAATTCTGTTTATTTTCCGTTCTGCTTTTCCGGTTGGGATCCAGTTTTCGGATCGGGTCCCAACAGATTAGGCAAGGGTTGAATAAGGAGGATTAAAAATCGTCGAAGGGAGAAAAGAAGGTATGCCCTAAAATGGAGAAATGAGTTTACTGCTAAAGGAATTTCGTTAACTCTCAAGGGTAAAAGTCAAAACTAAAGGCATTATGGGTTGATTTTAAACCTAGGGCTAAAAAGGCATAAGTCCTCAAATTCTTTTAAATCTCATTCACTATTCAAAACAATTCTAGTCTAATTCATCTTCAATTTCCAATGGCTCGACATATCAAAATTCCTAAAATCATATATCTAATTTTTCCCATTGCCATTAGACAGTCATTTCAGTACCATTTAGTCAACCAGTCTGTCACTCAAAAAATTTCGGTCCGGACATTGACTCCTAAAATTTCCAAAAAATTTTCTAAGGTTCCCTATCAACTGTCGATCACTCTAAAACATTTCCAATTCAAATTTCAAACCCAATTATTCCAATATTCTCAAACAAATCACAATCAAACATAATTATCTTAAAAAATTCACAAATCATATTATATTCGCAAATAAATGCTAGAAAATGTCATGAATGCATGTACCTATATGTGCATGTGCAGAATGACTCATTCCTCTAAGATTAGAGGACAAATGAATGCTCATATCCAAATATGCAAATATAAAATCCTAACCCGTCCCAATTTACCAATATAACCTTCCCATCGGTGATGAGATGTTAAAATAAAGGGACTATTTGTCATTATTTCCCATAGGTCTACTATTTCAGAATCTCATCCTAGTTTTCCAATAAGGTAATCATTGTCATTAAATAAAGGTTGTCTACTAGTGCTTTGTCCTTCATGATTGCTTGATGATGATTATACTCTTAAATATGCTATTATAATCTTTTCTATGAGATTTCATTTGAAATGCTTGCTTAATATACCTGCTTTAATAACACTATTAGTCTCTCATGGCACCCAAGAAGGAGGTGAATTGGGTGTTTACAAAATCAACAATTTTTCTAACCAATGTATGCAATTAACAATAATTAATATAAGTAAGTATAAGAAAAATGTTTAATAAAGATTAATCAACAAATTAATCAATAATTTAAAGAAGACAGAGAGAAGAGAATATAAATCAATTTATAGTGATTCAGCAAATAATCCTTGCCTACATATACTCCTAAGACTGTTATTAGAATTCCTCTATAATTCTTCTTTCAAGGTGAAGAATAACCTTTGTACAATATTCCTCAATAAAGAGGAACTCTTTTTAGAATCTTATTCCAAAGTGAAGAAGAAACTCAATCTTTGGATCAGTCCCCAGGACAATAATATATCCTCTAAACCAAATAATACAACTAAAATTTCCTTACTTTATCACTTGATAGCTCCTAAATAACTCATACAATTTTGACGCAATGATGCTAAGAAGATTGAAAAACTCTTTTAATTGTGTATATACAACACTCAAAACCTTCTTGATGCTAAAAACACCCATTTATAGTATTTTTGGACTCCAAATATCTATTGGAGCTAAGAACTATTTTACAATGGCTATATACGATACACTACTAGACCATTATAAATTAAAAGCTCCAAATTTACTAGTGGATAGAAATAGGTCGGCTAGCACACATATTGGTCGACCAATATGACACATTAGTTGACTAATATATTAATCAATATTGTTACAGACTCATGGTACATCAATTTTAATGACTTTAACCTATATTGGTTGACCACTAATCTATATAGATCAACCAATCACCTCAATAATATGATTTTAACGTTTTAAAATTAAAATCAATTTGTTTAATCCAAATATGATTAAAACACTTCTCAAGATGTTCTCCAAAGCTCATTTTAAAGATCAAGAGATTTTTATGTAAAAACTAAAAGCTTCAATGTCCTTTAATGAATGAAAAGACTCATATAATGGAGTTAAATGAAATGTTTATGCATGGTGAACCTTTTGGGTCATCAAATTAAGAAAGTGAGATTACAAATAATAAAATAAAATATAAAATGACCTTAATGAGCATTGATCTTATTTTGTTCTTATTTTTATCTTCGTTTCATTGGTTTTAAAACTGCAACTTCACTTGTTTAAATATATACACTATCTTTTTAAGTTTACCACTTTATTTTATTCTAGTTTTTCTTTTCATCAAAATAGTAAACACAATAGTAGTAATTATATTTTGTTATCATCTATACATTAATTAAAACCTTCCTTGGTTTAACAACATCCACTAGACTCAAATAGACTCTTCATCTTTAAAGAGCTTTTATATGCATTTAGTAAGCAAATTCTTGTTGAAGTTCCTCGATGAATTTTTTCTTAGTCCCTCTACCTTTTATCGTAGTAGATATCATACCACTTCACTTTGGCTTTGATTCATCATCTGATCTCATAGCCTAAAGGAAGTTTTTAAATATTTTCTCAATATCATTTGTTACGTTTTAGGGCAAAAGCAAGTGACAACACTGTTGAGTATTTAAGTTATTTAAGATTAAATCAGTTGAAGTCTTCCAAGAAAGTATAGGAACTTATTGTTCCAATTATTAATCCTTTTGATGGTTGCATCATATAGTGGGTGGCAATCTATATAGGTTAATCTCCTAGTGAGACAAGAATCCTAAGATATTTAAAATGGGGTTCTTAGCTTCTTAAGCCTGAGATATGTATGAAAGTGCTCCTTAGCTTTATTTTATCTATAGATATAAACAAGTTGATTTTCTATTTGTTTATAACTAGTCTACACATAAGACTAAATTAGCTTAGTATGTTTATTGGCTTCTTGACTAAATTAATATCAACTCCAAAAAGTAAGATAAGTTCTTATATAAAAGAATGATTGATCATCCCCAACCTTTTACATTTATGGTGGTATTTGAAAGAGCTACCTTGTATAGTTCCTTGAGCTAACATTCTACAAAAGACCTTAATGATTAAGCATAAGAGATAAATGGATAAATGGACCCCTTTACCTTAATCATTTAGTACTTTGAAAGAAATTAGTGGGTTCTCCATTTACAAGTATTACAAAGTAAACAATGGTTATATGTTGTTTTATCCAAGTATAAAGACATTAAGGAATCCAAAAACTCTTAGAGTAGCTATTATGAAGCCCTAATCAATTAAGTCAAATGCTTTTCAAATTCAAACTTCATTGAACAACTTCTCAAGGCTTTCTTGCTTTCATAACCTTTAAAAGGGCTCTTGAGCATGCAGTAAATTATGCTTTATATTTTCTCTTTGAATTAATACCCCTTAACTAGGATTGAGTATATATTTGAGTACCTCCTTCAATCCATTGGCATTTAGTTTTTAAACAGTTTTATAAAAGACATTGCAATAAGAAATTGGTTAATAGTCATCTAAGGAGCTACAATTAGGATTTTTAAGGACCAGACATACATAATAAGTTTGCCTTTGGAGAAGAATTACATAAATGTAGTTGACTACCAATTGACCTATTAGATGCCTAACATCTAGAAAGAATTTAGTACTTACTCCATCAAAACCTAGTGATTTATATGGCTTGATGTTGAAGAAGGTTGCTTTGATATCTAGAGCCAAAAGGGTTAAATCAACACATTCTTTTATTATTGGGAAAGTGAATTATAGATCATATTCCTAAAATCTTATGTACAAGGATAAGAAATGTTAGATGAACCTATGACCTTTTTAAAATGATTGAAAGTTATTTTCTTCAATTCTTCTTAATCATTAGTGCTCCTTACATACTCATTCACTAGGGAAGAAAATTTTATCCTTACTCCTTCTACTTAAAATTGAATTGTGGAAGAAAGCAGTATTTATATCTCCATCTTTCTTCCTATTAACTTTGGCCTTTTGCTTTAGTACTTAGTAGTGATTTGTAGTGCTTGAGAGAAATTTCTCATCGCTTTCAATTTCTAATCTTTGGTATCCATATCTTGAGGGTCAATTTGGAGTTTTTATTGAGCCAATTCCACCTTCTTTCTAGCATTATCAATATATTCATTAAGTGTTGAACTTTCTCTGCAATATCCTAGTTCGATTATTATACTGTGTAATGTATTGCATATGCATTTTATGGAGTATACTCTATTTATGGTATATTAGAGTAATTTAAGTATTCAAATATATTATTAAGGTTATAACGGAGATCACAGATAAACCAGAGATGGTTTTAGACTTGAACGAAAATTTCTCAAAAAATTTTCAAAAAATTCGAAAAGTTACAAAATGAATTCGAATGATCTTTAACAGCCTCAAAATGTACTTTAGAGATTTAGGTGAAAATTTGAATGAAATTTGGATGATCTCGATGACATTTAATGATTTCCAGATTCAATCTAAAAATTCTTCTGGGTAATCGAAAAAGTTACCAAACAATTTTGAAATATGATGAAAAGCTTCGAAATTAGAATTAGAGTCTATAAGAACTGAAACGGGTCAAAATGGAGGTTGTTGGAATATAATTCAAGTAATCTGAAATTATTGGACTAAAATGCCCTTTTTGGAAAATAATGGGTATTGATGATTTTAAACCCATTAGAAATTTTTAAAAGCATCCAATCAATAATTATTAACCCTAATTAGAGTATTTCACAATCAATTTGATGATATGACAATTGTGAAATATTTTTGGGATTTAATTAAGCTAGTTGGTGAATTAAATGCATTAAAGGACAATTTGGTTTTTTTGTACTCATTAAAGACAATTTGGCGTTTTTACATGATATTAGTGGATTGATGAGTCATTAAAGATGATTAATGAGAAAATGACAAGTGTGTGATGAGTCATTAGTTATGACAAATAAGAAGATGACATGTGTAATCCATTAAATGAGTGTAAAAGTAACATTTTGCTTCATTCTTTTAACGTAGCCATGAGAGTGAATGGAAAACATCTTCAAAAAGTCCAAAAATTAAAAGGAAAAAAGAGAGAGAAGCAAAGTGGGTTTGGCCATTGTTGGATAAAAGAGGGAAGAGAGAGAAAAGAAGAAGAGGGAGCTTCAGCTATGACATGGAGAAGTGTTCCAAAGAGTTTTTCATGCTCTTCTACCTCCAATCAAGCATCTAACAAGATTCAATCATCGTCCAAGTGAAGAAGAAGAAGAAAATGGGTTGGTAACCTTACTAATCTTGTTGAAATTTTGGATTCGTTAGGCTATAGGTTATATTTGGTTTTGATGGTGTAAATTGCACCCTTTGATGTAATATCAAGGTTTTATTACATTGGAAGCAATTGGGAGAAGAAAATCAAGAAAACCTAAAGTGTGGAACCTTGGTCAATGGTGGGATCTATTGTCTAAAGTGTTTTATGTTGCTATTTGGTGATTTAAGATTAATGAATGACATTAGGAAGTTAGTTTAATGATGAAAGAATGAAAGAAAAACCATGGAAATGATTGGATGAGTTTTCAACCATGGTTTGGGTTTTTAATATATTATGATCCAAAATTCTATTGTGATGTTTTATGATGTTTATAGTATGATTTTGATATAAATGAAGTAAAGAAATGAAAAAGAATTGATTTGGAATTGTCTTTGATTGAAATTTGGTTTAGGGTGTATAATTTGGTAAAATTTTGTTAATGAAATTTTATGGCTTAAATGGGTGTATTAAAATGCCATGGACGTGAATTTAGATTGGTTTTTAAGTGTTAGAAATCAAATGAAATTGAATTGGAAGAGTTTAATGTAAAATATGTTAAGTTTAGCCTTAAGGACATTTTTAGTATAAAAGTATGATTATGATGTAATGACCATGTGAATGTGATTGAGGATGGTCATTAAGTTATTAAATGAAGTGTTATACTATTATTTGCAGAAAATTAGTATATGGAACATATATGGAAAATAATGAAGTTGACATGGTTTATGGCATATTTGATTGGAAAATGTGTTAAGGAGTTGAATGTATTCATATTAGGTTTTCGGATTGGAAAATGTGTTAAGGAGTTGAATGTATTCGTATTAGGTTTTTCGATTGGAAAATGAAACCAACTGAAGGATTTCAAAGTGGTGAAAAAGAAACTAGCAAGTTGTGAGTGCATTTTAGTTTTATTATATGACAGAATTATTTGCAAAAAAATTATTGACATGTGAGTGTTCTTTAAATTGATTTTATGTAAATGATCTCTATTTATGGAGACTAATAAGTTGTTAGTGTTCTTTAAATTGAGTTTATGCAAATTGTTTTCATTGATTATGAAATAAATATTTATGTTGAGTTTTATGCAAATGATATTTTACAAGTGAATAATGCCATCATAAGATTATGCTTTAGCAATATATAAGTTTTAACTTGAAAGTTAAATTTTGTATAATTAGATCGAAGTTACATTGAAGTTATGCATTAAATTGAATGATTATGAATCATCACATACTTGATTTAGATAATAAGATGAGTAAAAAATGTAAGAGTTGCTTTTTCCTATGGTACATTGGTAGGCTTTATACATGTTATTATATTGGTATATTTATAGTGGTTCACCTATTATGAGTAAGCGAAGTAGAATTAGCTTCGTAAATAGTAGTTAACCAATCACAAGTAAGCGATGTAAAATCAGCTCTGTAACTATCGGTTTATAGTCGTTAACTTGTTATGGGTAAGCGATGTAGAATTAGTTTCATAACTAGTAGCTAACCAGTCGCGGGTAAGCGATACATAACCAACTTCGTGACTTTATGCCTAGTGTACTGTATGATAAAGGAACTAGTGGTGGGCTATGTTAAGTAAGAAAATTCATGACAGTAATAATAATGCCACTATTTATTTTTAAAAGTGATTTGATAGGTTTAGTATGGTGCCAATTCTAGTGATTGATTTATTTTCAACACAAAAGTTTTGAGAAAACTTATTGAGACCACTGTTTATTGTTTAAAAATGAAAAAAAAATGGAAACTTGTATATTATGAGTTTAATGTCGAAAAGCATTTTGGAATGGTATTTCAAAAAAAAAAGTTATGTTATTATTAGATTTAATGATGCATGAATAACTTGTTATGTAAATGCTTTATCATGAGTTATATGATTGTATGGGAATATTGCAATTATGTTGTTATGAAAAGTTCAAATTTTTTAATAAACTTATTACACTCACTTAGCTCGTTTAGCTCAGCCTTATTTTTATGTTTTTAAACAAATCACCCCAGGTATGTATACAGGTGTTGTAGCCGTAGCAGGATTAGTTGTAGTGGTTAACTAGTCATAGGTAAGCGATATAGAAATGGCTCCATAACTTTATGCTTAGTGTATCGTATGGTAAAGGAACTAATGGTGGGCAATGTTGAGTAATAAAATTCATGACAGTAATAATGTTGCCACTATTTATTTTTAAAAATGATTTGATAGGTACCGTATGGTATCAATTCTAGTGGTTGGCTTATTCTCAATACAAAAGTTTTAAGAAAACTTATTGCAACTATTGTTTATTGTTTAAAAAAAGAAAAAGAAAAATGGAAACTTGTATATTATGAGTTTAATGTCGAAAAGCATTTTGGAATGGTATTTAAGAAATTTTGGAATTGTGTTTTATGAAATGTTATGCTATTATTAGATTTGATGATGTATGAATAAATTGTTATGCAAATGCTTTACCATGAGTTTTATGATTTTATGGGAATATTGCAATTATGTTGTTATAAAAAGTTCAATTTTTTAGGAAACTGATTACACTCACTGAGTTCGTTTAACTCACCCTTAGTTTTATATTTTTAAACAAACTAACCCAAGTAAGGGAATAGGTGTTGCAGAAATTGGGACTTTACAGAAGGATTAGTTGTATCGTCGAGTGTTGTTGTGCTTGTGACATTTTGGTTTGTACATTTGTATAAAGAATAGATGTTTATAAAGGCTTTTAAATGAAATGCATGAATATGTGTTAACTTTTTAAAGTTTATTGTAGTGATTGTTAAGAATTATTTGTTTGGGGTTGCTTATAAGTGGAGTTGAAGTCCAAATTTTGTAGTTGAGAAATTGGTATGAGCATATAAGTGTTTTGAAATTTTATAGGGCTTTTGAAATTTTGGAAATGTCAAAATGCAGTCATTATGTTGTTGAAATTTTCAATAAAATGATAAAAAATTCTCATTATTTCTCACGCTTTTAACTTTTAAAATATAAAACGTTTTAAATAGTTGCATAACTTGGCTTTGTGAGAATCCTTTGGTTGAACTAGATATCGATTGGAGAGCTACCATGGGGTCGTTGAGAAGGCTCCACTCGAATTCTGGAAAAGGAGCTCCAGGATGGGTCCTTTCATTCTCCTTATGAAGGTTTTTTAATTCCAAATTCACTAATTATAGTTTCTTTACACATATGTAACTTTCATTTCCATCAATCCAAATATCATGGCCCTTATCACTACTTCTTGTTACTTCCTTATTAGGTTCATACATATCAACTTGTTCCTCTTTATTAGCCAAAGTTTGTTTTTTAACGTCGTGTATGGTTACTGTCTCTCATATGCAGAGACAAAACGAAATAAAAATTTGGAGACAAAACGTAGTGTATGGTTGCTGTCTCCATTAGTGGAGATAGATGACAAAACAAAAACATCTTGTCCCTTTGCGTGTTGCTGTCTCAACTGATTTTTATTTTGTCCCTGTATGACAAAAACATAAAATTTTGTTCCTTCCGAAACAGAAGGACAAAATTTCTTGCATCTGTCTTCGAAACAAAACATATAAACAACTTTCAGAAATATCCATTCTCCCACATAAACCCAAGTGATTAAATCAAGGATAACATAATCAAAACGACACTTAAGTCAAAGAAATACTTCCTTATATGTGCAACCTTATTAAATCAAAATTATGGAGAGTCTTCCAAAACAAAAAGTCTATTTTATGCTCTGTGGTTTAGCGACCAAAACCCTTACACATAGCAACACCAAAAGTCGATGGATGGATTTCACATGATATACTCCTTATACAAGTTTGCTACCAAATTTATAAGTTATCTCTGCAAAAGCCTCCCAAAACATATCAACACTAATCAATGATAATTCTACACCATGGATTGCTTATTAGATAAATATCACAAGTCCTTTCTCCTTTAAGATTCTATTCTTTTAGGATTCCTTCCTTGCACCAATATCTTAACTTCCAAGATTCTACACATTATAAGATAGTAGACTTCCTAATTACAAAAGATATCCCAAATAAAACAAATACGAGAGTCAACAATCCAAAACATTCCAAATCATTAAAAACTTATTTTCAAAATTTAAAACAAATATAACTATTAAACGTGATAAGTTATGGTCATTAGCTTGACCTTGCCTTATTGAAAACGTGTTCAATTTTTTGAAAATAAAGAACTTCTTTTTCCTTCGGGATCACTCCACCGAGTATAGTTTGCAGTGATGCCCATTGACCTTAAAGGTTTTCTAGTTTGCATGTTCCAATTTAAGGGGTTTCATGGTCGAAGACTTGGGTGATAGTAAAAAGTCCACTCCATCTTGATTTTAGTTTTCGGGGAACAATATCAACCTCGAATTGTATAGCAAAATTTCATCTCCCACCTTGAATTCCTTCTGCTTAAAATGAGAGTCGTGCCATCTCTTCACCTTCTTTTTATAAAGTTTGGCATTTTTGTACGCATTGTAGCGAAACACTTCAAGTTATTTAGTTATAGAAGTCATTTTTCACCCGCTTTCTTCCAATCAAAATTTAAAGCTCTTATCGCCCAATATGCTCGATGTTCTAGCTCTACAGGAAAATGACAAGCTTTACCATATACAAGCCTAAAGGGAGTCATTCTGATTGGTGTTTCAAAAGCAATCTTATAAGCCTATAAGGCATCATCTAACTTTAATGCCCCCAATCCTTCCTAGAGCTATTCACCGTCTTTTCTAAAATTCCTTTAAGTTCCCGGTTAACAACTTCCATTTGTCCATTCGTTTGTGGCTGATAAGGAGTGGCAACTCGAAGATGGACTTTGTATCTTTTTAGTAGGGCATCAAAAAATCTATTACGAAAATGTGTTCCCCTATCACTTATTATAGTTATAGGCACTCTAAGTAGGTTGAATAACCATTTGATAAATTTTAGCACAACCTTCCCATCATTGATTGGAGATGACACAGCTTCGGCCCATCGAGATACATAATCCAACCCCACTATAATAGATGTGTTACCTATGGAGGATGGGAAGGGATCCATAAATTTGATGCCTCATACATCAAAGACTTCAACTTCTAATATGTTGGACAAAGGCATTTCATCTCGCTTAGAGATGTTGCCATTCTTTGATAAAGATCGCACTGTGTGACGAGAGCTTGAGTGTCCTTAAACAAACGTGGCCAATAAAATCCAAACTTGAGTACTTAGGCTATCATTTTATTTGCTCCATAATGGCTAACATATTGAGCTTTATGATATATCCAACATTTCACTACAATAAAAATGACATACAGTAACACTAAACAGTAACACTTTTGACAATATGTTATAAAATACCTATCTACGGTAACATTATATCTTAAAATGTTATGATTCTTAATTTG
>JANIHY010000006.1:23490612-23502577 GCA_027479065.1 Erythroxylum brevipes | reverse complement strand
TCGCTACTGTAGAGCCCGGCCTCTACCACCATCACTCCAGGCTCTACAGTAGCGATCGCGGGCCTCTTGAGGTACCGAGGGGAGACGCCCCGGTACACAAAGTTCGGGTCGCTACAAATAGGCATGTCGCTGTATAGGTTAGTTTTTTTAAACCTTGTCATTTGTCTGTGGAAATAAAACATAGATTATACTGGGCTATGAAGCAGTTAAACATGGATTTGGTAGACGCTAGTAACAATAGGAAGTTGCAATTGTAAGAGTTACAAGAGATTCGTAATAAGGCTTATGAAAGTGAAAAAATTTATAGGAAAAGACTAAAGTTTTTAAGATAAAATAATTTGTAGGAAGTAATTTTCAGTAGGACAAAAAGTCCTTCTTTATCATTCAAAGCTTAAGTTATTTCCAGGAAAATTATGATCTCACTGGCTCTGACCATTTATTATTACTAATGTATTTTCTCATGGTGCGGCAAAAATTCAAAGTTTAGACACTTCCAATATGTTTAAAGTTAATGGACACTGCCTGAAATCATACTATGAGAATCCTCCGGTCGAGAATGAGGAAAAGATAGAGCTGGTAACTCCAATCTATCTCTAATCAGGTAAGTCGATGAATACATCCAACTAACAACTTAAAAAAATGCATTTTTGGAGCACCTAAAAAATTTCATGTTCAATTTTATTTCTATTTTCAATATTTCTCAATTTTTTAATTTGTTTTGTTTTCAGCTGTCAATTTTATTCCATTCCCTTTAGTGTTTTCATTTATTAATATTATCAATTCTAGTTTAATTATTAAAAAAATTTCCTTTCCCGTAACCCACTGTTATTTTAATGCCCAACACATTTTCACCTTTACACTTTCATTCATCTCTTCCTCTTGCCTTCACTGCCGTAAAATTTTACTCACCCACTGCCAAATTAGTCAACACCTACATCTTTCCAATGCAAACCCCAACCTTTTACCCTCATTTCCACCGTAACCAACCTATTTCCCAGTCCAAATTTTTGTTGGTTTTATGCTTTCATTTTCATGTTTTAGGACTACAAAATCACAACGATTGGTACCATGCCACGCAGGAAGAGTTATTCACACCGATTAGTTTCAACTATCCCAATAGTGGTGACCAACCATCCTCCATTGGACACCATAGCTACAACACTAACTCCATCAATTCCTCTAATTTTTTAAGCAACACAAGGCCCTTTGACTAGGAATCGCACTTGGGAGCATAAACAAATTGAAAGGAGAAGTCAATGGAACTCACAAAGTGGGGCTTTCACTTTTTTTCAACTGTCAAAGGATAACCAAAGATTTCAACAATTAAGTCAACAAAAAATCTACCCCTGTAAGTATGTTCTGGTCGACACTCTTGAAGCTTTACAAATTCGTAATTTTTTTGAGCAACTGGTTGGATAAATTTGTTGGAATGTGTTTGTTAAAGTTGACTGTCTTGCTTTTGTTGAATTAACAAGAGAATTTTACAGCACCTTTCAATTTAATTCTTATAAAGAATTTGACTTGTTTACTGAAGGAATTGTTGAATTTAGACTTATGGAAAAGGAATTTATATTATTTGTTGCTGAATTTAATGTTGCTACGGGTTTTATATCAACTGATGAAGTTAAAAATGAACATTTGTAAGTTTTCGGTGTGATTATCATAATGATTTTCATGCCTCTAAATTGTGGACTCAATGGTTTGTTAACCCTCAACCATATAGTGCTAGTGCATCTAAGAGTTCATATTTAAAAAATCTTGTTTTCAAAATCATACATTGACTTTTAGCATATAAATTTTCACGGCGTCGGGATTCTGCCGGTACACTTTTTAAGTTGAATTTTATTTTTTGTGGTGTATGGACAAACAAATTCCTGTTCATTTGGATTTTTGATTTTTGACACAATTTCAATATGTGTTAAACAAGAAATCCAAACCATCAATATTAGGGCCCTATATTACTCAATTGGTTGTTAATTTGAATTTATTAGACCCTAATACTGACATAAGTATGGCCTGTGCTATAGAACCTTTGGATATGGAATGTTTGTGTAAGATGGGAATTGTGGACATGAGTCATGGGAGGATATCCTTCACTAATCTGGGTCCAACTGTCCCTTCCAACCCGCGTCCAACCATAAAGAGTCGGGTTGTCTTAGATACAATAGGTAGTAGCCAACCTCCCCAGGCCAACTTGGATGCTTGTCTAACTCAACTTGAACACTAAATGCACCAAATGGAGAACAATTTGATAGCATATTGCGCACACTAAGGATTCCAACCTCCTTACACACCAACCCTATGATTTTGACGATCAACTTATAAAGAAGCTTTCTTTCCTCCCTCTTTTCCATTTTAGCTTCTTTTACTTCATTTCATTACATTTGGGACAATGTATGGATTAGGTCTGGGGGGTAGGTATGTTCCATGTAACTGATATTTAGGAATCTTTTTTGAACATTTTTTAATGCCTATCGACTTGTTTGTAATAGATTAGCCAATTTTGACACTTTCTATACTTCCATTTTTTATGACTTAAGTACTGTGCATAACTTGAGTTAAATTTATTTTTAGGATAATTGATGCCAATTAGTTAAGAAATACATGTGTATACACTTACTCAAGGTTTGACAATCATATGATTAAACATGGTGTATAATTGTGGTGAACTGCATTAACCTATGAGTTTTTGGGCCTAAAAGATTGAAGCATATATATCAATTTGTATTTGCTTGATGCGTGATTATCTTCTAAGGTGATTTTTTCTCTAGAACTTGCTGAGAACTGACTTGAGATCACATCTATACATACGTGTTAAAAAATGAAAAAGGCCATCTTTGTTTTAACCCTTTTGCTTAAAAAACTAACCCAATTTAATATCCTTTATTATACCTTTTGAGTTGAACCCTTTTTCTTGATAAACCCATAATAAACAACTAAACTCTCTAGTATCTTCACCCATCATAAATGTAAGTAGGTATTCTAACCACAATTTATGTCAAACCTATTTGGAGAAATATAGAAGGCAAAGAAAAGAAAACAAAAGATGAAAGGAAATTGATGTTATATTGTTGTCTTTAAGTATCAATATTGATTAAAAAAATAATATAGCAATGAAAAGTAAGTTATGGAGTGTAATTTTTCTCTACGGAATGACATTGTTGATTCTTTGATGATTGAAATTATGTCTCTATAAGTGGTTAGATGCTTTGTTAATGTTTATGATTTTCCCCCATTTGGCAATCCTTACCTTTACCTATAACCTAATATAACTTGCATAAAGCCCTTTTTATTTGTGCATGTTTGTATTTCAAGTGGTGAAAAGTTGGTGAAAAAGAAAGCATATAGTATATAATATTTGCATTATAAGGATTTGAGTGAAATATGGAACCAATAAACAATTGTGTGATTCGAATGAAATCCAGTCCATGAGAGTTTGCTATAATTATGTGCTAGTTTTTTGAAATATGATTGCCTTAAATTGACTTTGTTTATATTTACTTGAATTATTAACTTTGGGGTATTGATTAATTATAAAATTGTTTTACTTTTGAAGTGTGCACTATTTATTGTTTTGAGATTTGGAATAAAGAAAGTTGATTAGTCGGTCAATTGATTGCAAATGTAGTTTTTCGAGGATGAGTAAAAGATAGATGTGGGGGAATTTGATAAGTTATTTTTTGTGCTAATTTTGGATATAAATCTCTTTAATTCAATGGATTCGTTTCTTAATTGTTCTCATATGATTTTCAACACATTGGAGATGAATTTGAATGAAAAATATGCAAGAAAAGCAAAGGCAATTCAAATTCCTGTCTGGCAGAAAAGTCTTTGACTAAACATGGGCACGTGTAAAGGAAAAGTTTATTAGCATAATCTAATTTGAAAACATATTTGATAGACTTGGGATTCTAATTATTTTGGGAATCAAGTTGTTTTCTTTATGTGGGGATATGCTACCTAATTTTATGGGGAAGTGTATTTGATAGAAATAACGGTAAGAGGGAAGAAAAAACCCTTGGAGACAGATCATCTTTCATGTTTCTTTTGTTTTGGTTTTTTTAGGATTTTTTGTATTTTTCTGGAAAAATTGCAAAGATGGAGACAATATGTCCTGCTACTTTTTTGTTAGTTTTACCTTTGTCATAAGTAACTAAATCTTTCTTCTTGGTTAAAGAGAACCAACATTATTATCTAGTATGCGTAAGATTTTCTAAATAAAGTTTATTTCATTAATGAATATTAAGTGTCTTTCGTATTGCTTTTTATGATTGAATTGATTGCTCTCTAGGGTGCGCAACTGGGAATTGATTTATTTAATTTACAACCAAATTAGTTGGATTTGACGTACAGTTTTGCTAATTTAAAGTGCCAACTAGGATTATCATCTTTATTTTAGGGATTGGAAATTTCTAAGAAAGATACTTTTCTAGACTAAATACATATTGTATGTGTATTGTCTTGCTCATAAGTTCTCTTGATTCTTAAAGCTATTAACTAATTAATCAAACTTAAGATCATATCTAACTTCTTGGTTAATAAGAGTTTTTAGAATACATTTTTCTATTTATCTAATCCTAAGAGAGAACATCACTCAATGAGTTTTTGTTAATAAACTTAATTTTATATCAATGATCCATACTAATGTGATAACGTAGGTGACCAGAAACCAAGGTTTTTTCATCAATATTCCAGATCTATTTTTTGTTTGTTTATGATTTTTGTCAACTTTAATTTCTTAAAACCTCGTTAATTTAACCCCTCCCCAATTTATTTTAGTTTTTAACTCGTGAAACACGCGCCAATAAATTCCTCGTGGGAAAGATCTTAAGTCTTCACTAACTACATATTTCATTATTAGAGTTGGTATTAATTTGGTTGTAGGTGACAGCATTACCAATATCATATTAAAGCGTCCTTCATCAACGACACTAAAAATTGCATGCATTGCTTGAGAATTACCAAGCGCTTCCTCTTCTTCAGTTTAGTCCATTCAAACAGATCTTTAGTTACATTTCATTCTTTTCATTAGTCATCATAGGATGAGTCCAGCCTTTCAATACAAAAGTCCAGGCTTTAGTCCCTTAAGCTTAAATAAGCACTTTCATTCTCGATTTCCAAGTAGGCAAGTTAGAGCCATCTAGTAAAGGTGGCCTAGTGATTGATGATCCTTCTTTGGTAGCCATAAGTGTGGAATAGTGATCTACGCCAACTTAAACCACCAGGTTTTGATGCGGTGAACCTTGTTCTGATTTCAATTGAAAAATCCAAAGGTCAAAGTTTCGCAAAATTTCCATTTAGCTACGGTTGCTTGAAATTGAGATTTTCACTTGCTTATCAAAAAGTAACTGGGTTAGTAACTACAATTTTTAGAATCTAATCATAAGTAACTAATTGCACAATAAATAAATCAATATAAAAAATTTGATAATGCAATTTGCACACACGAACTAAGTCCGTAGGGCCTTTACTCAATCAACTTTCACTGAAATATAATAGGCTTATATAAGGCTATTACAGAGCCGACACCACTCATTCCTTGATGCTATCCACTCGTACTCACACCTAATAATATGACCACCTCATGCTAACCTTAACAAAAGATTTTGAAACAGTGAATGATAACAAAAATGAAAATATCTCAAGTAAATCAATAATAACATAAACAAAAAGACACTTGAGTTAAAGAAACACTCCCCTATATATGTAGCCTTATTAAATCAAAATCATAGAAAATCTTCCAAAACAATAAGTCTATTGTATGCTCTGCAGTTCATCAACCAAAACCCTGAAGCACAGTAGCACGAAAAGTCAATGGATGGATTTCATATGATAGATTTTGGTGCAATGGATGGATTTTGTATGATAGATTCCTTATACAAACAAAAGTTTGCAGCCAAACTTATAAGTTACCTCTACAAAATCATCCCAAAATGCAGCAGCAAAATCAACGATAATTCCACTCCATGTATTGCTTATTAGATAAATATCACTAGTACTTCCACTTTTAGGATTCCTTCCTTTCACCAATATCTTTAACTTCCAAAATTCTGCATATTTTAAGATAGTAGAATTCCTTATTACAAAAGATATCACAAATAAATACAATACAAATAATGCAGAAAATAAAATAAAATATCTTAACAAATAAGATAGTGTCATTTTATGTATTAATTTTAATCTATAAAATTATTAAAGATAATGCATACTTTTTTTCGAGTGTCTCATCTCTCACTCTATCATTTTTAGAAGACATGGCCTTAATTCCTAGCAATCCATTGCGAATATGCCACTATAGACCGGTTTAGAAAATGACAACTCTATTTCATAAACTAATGTAGACCTAGAGTTCGTTGGCAAGAGGTTGCACCATTACTAAGATAGTAAAAAAAAGTAGTCATATTCCTATTAGTACTGTATCTAAAAAAAGGGATCAAACCAAATTTATCTGTTATACATCTTGCAGTCTCATTTGCTGGCTTCCAACTAGGAGGAAGAACAATGGATTGAGAATAACCTTTTGTACAAAGATTGTTGAGAATGGAAGGTTTGCTAACAAAAAGTTGATCCTGTAACAAAGTTCACGTGATCAATTCCCAAAACCTATCTTATTTATCCAGCCAAAAACAATACAAAAGGAAGGCTTGAATGTAGCTAAGTATTGTCACAAAAACTTTCGTCATATTCTTAATTAATTTAATAGACCTTTTATAAACTTCCCTTAAACAAAATTAGTCAAACTACAATCCAGGCAAGGTTGAGAGCACAATACTTCATTTTCATGGTGTCATCAAAGAACAACACATTCCATCGGTAAAAGACCATAAACTATATGAATGCCCAGGATCATAGACTAGATTGAATAATTGTATAATGTATGATAACATATTAGAGGTTGACTCTAGTGGTAATGTTACCTTTATACCACATTCTTGACTTGGGATATACATAATATGTATGATGAGGATGATGGAAAAGTAATAACACCATGGAAAAGTTACGACACCTAGCTTTCTTCTTTTGAAGTGGCACTGACACTTTTAGCAACAAGTTGATTTAATAAAAAATTTCAAGAAAATAGTTCTTTTTTCAATTCAATAGAGAGAGAAGGCTTGTGATAGAAATTCCTATATAATAGTAGTTGATTGTCATAAATAACTACCTAATTAAACACACAACTATTTAATACCCACCCGAGATGTATAGAGAAGATGATTATAGGAAATATTGAAGAAGAAGAAGAGCCGGTTCAATTGGTCAAAATACATCAATGTTAAAGATATTTTTATTTCTTTTTGTTAGTTTGTTGTATATTTAAGATACATACAATTAAAAATGATTTATATCTTATATTTATTGATTTAACTAACTCAAAACATAAAGTCTATGGAATAATTATATTTTGTAAATAAAATTATGATGAGATCATGATTATGATATTTATATTATATCTATGCATTATCTTTAAATCGTTCATAATTATTGTTTTGTTAAAACTAGATAATAATAAAGTAGAAAGATTAATATATAATACACTTCTTTTTATGAATGAAGTGATCTATCTCACAAAATAAAGTATGAAAATACTTAACAAATATATGAGTTTTTGTTATTTTATAAAGGGCAAATCCACTGCATAGGGTTCCCCATTTTGCAAGGGTCAGGTAAGGGTTATTAATATACGCAACTTTTTTTTTTTGCATTTTACAAGGAGCCTATTTCCGTGACTCGAACTTATAACCTTCTAGTCATAAAGGAATAATCTTACTAGTATAAAATCTTAATATGATCATTATATGGGTGAACCTTACACTAAAGATTTATAAAATATCTCATATAGATTACCAGTAGAAAATCACATTTGTCAAACACTCGTGTTAAATTATAGAGGCATAAATCAAAAGAAACACCAAAGATAGAAAATCATCCATAAATACTTCTATTAATGGTCATTATGACCTTTAAAACATAGTAGGCACATTGCACAACCTAAAGGGCATCCTCTTATAGATCAACATATTGTAGGGACATGTGAATGTTGTTTTCTCTTGGTCTTCTAGAGAAAAAAAGAATCTGTAAGTAGCCTAAGAGTCCATCCAAAAGGTAATACACTTAAAGACTAGAAATTGACCCTATCTCTGAAGGGATCTTCCCATTGAATTTATTCATATACATATTTAAGTTGGTCAAATTCTTGCAGTTTGAAATCTCACTTAGAACCATACCATCAAAATTATTCATTGAGAAGTCTAAAAATTCAAGACTACAATTTTCTAGAAATAGGGACCCTGAAACTTCACCACTAAAGAAATTTTAAGAGATTGAAAACTCTTTAGCCCAAAAATCTTGTTCATATACTCCCATTAAAATCATCAGAGCAAGGTACTTTAAATTTGAACATCTATCAAAGGTGTTATAAATACCACCTGTGAAATTATTATCAAAAATATTTTTAAACTACTATGAAATCTCAAATTGTGAAGGGAGAGGAGATGCAGTAGGTATAACCTCAATATCTTCTTAATGAATTATATTATTACAAGTTAAAACCACCACATAGAAGATGGAGAGGTGATTTTACAACATGTCATATCACAACAAATTACTAACCGAACAAAAGCAAAACAATATGAAAGCTACACCAACATTTAAAAGCTTTTTTTATAATTATCAGCCGAAATCTTTAGTTCTAATTAGGGAAGATATGGTGGAAATAGAAAATTAAAAAATAACCCTTAACAAATTGACAAAATAAATAACACTTGTATGATTGATTACTTCAACTAACAATGGTTTTCTCATTCACTACGAAACAACATTAAGTGCTTACTTAGGTAAACAAAAAGATGTCATAAACTTTAACATAACATATTAATGCAATAAAGACCCTTTAACTCCTAGGCTTTATGAAGATATACTTTGTTGGGTATCGATTCCGGAACCCAACTCTTACTCTGATACCACAACTATTGGGAACCTATTCCAGAACCTAACTCTTGCTTTGATAACACAACTGTCAGAACTCACTTCCGGAGCTCAACTTTCGGAGTCGTGAGAATGTGAGCTTGTACTTGTTACCATGTATGGTTATTCCAATTAACCCTTATTATTCATCCTCAATTCATCTTCATTCTCTGATACCGTAAGTGTCAAGCCTTATTTTCCGAATCATTCTTATACTGAAGCAAATACTCTATGCTCAACTTCCATCTAGATACTGAAAATCTTAGAGGCTGAATCAGAATTCGACCTCTTCATATAATTTGTAAACCTACACCTCTAGTTTACTCTACATTGAAAATCATCTCAGTTGGAACCCTATAGATCCAAATAAATTCAAAATGTCAAAGCATGTTTAGTAAAATAACACCAGTTCATACTATTCCATTAGATTCCTTCACTTTCCTTCAATCAAAACTTTTTTTCCAATCAATTCAGAATGTTGCAAATTTTTAAGGAGATGTATAAAAATGTATTAAGAATCTATTACTTCAAGAATCACTTCATTTGGAGGTCGAGTTATGAATTTATGGCCAAAAGAATCAACTATGTTAATGTTCTAAAACACGTTGTACCTACCTCGGAACAATTTGTATAACTTTCACTAAGGATGCCATATCAAGGTCATTCTTAGAGGATTAGAAAGAGAACTTCAAGATCTACAAATTTTATGAAGATCTCGAAGACAAATTCTATCGTCTACTAGGTCAAAAATGGGATCAGGCAATAGGACCAAATGAGCAATGCATTAGACGATATGACGTCATCAATAGATGATATGACGTCACCAGATGATACGTCCTATACTTCAGAGCATCTCCATTTATAAGGACCATAAATTTTGACTCTTATATCTAAAAATTTCATACTCTGTAGCATTGGAAAGCTAGAAAGACAAGCTACAACTTTCATGAAGACAACTTGTCAAAATTCATCCTAGATCAATCCAGATTTTTCCCTAAAGTCAGAACAAGAAATTTTCCCTTATGGAACACTTGAAATTTTTCACTATCCAAACTTGGAATGTTCTCAGCATAACCATTTGGTTACCAAAATGATTTCATTAAACTCTCAAAATCTCAACTCATTTGTTTGATCACCTTTAACTACGTCTGATCAGTCAAAAATTCCTATCTTCCTTTCCATAGCGTATATATATATATGATTTATCTTCCAAAATTCTCTTTGAGTTCATAAAACACATGCTTCTCAAGTTCTTATCATGTAGTCAAATTTACAAACCATAAAACATGAGTGCATCAAATTTGTTCACAAATCATAAGCACATAAGCACATCATAATGGTTTAGGGTAAATTCATGAACATGACAAACTACACATTTCCACATAATGGTCCTGTTTAGTCATAAACTTAACACACTACCGCAATCCCACTTAGTAGTTTTGTTTAGTCGTAAATTTGAGGGAGTTCATGAAGAAGCTCCGTGCCATTAGTGGGCAGGCAGGAGAAGCCTTTAACTTGGTCAATATGCACGTGACATTCTTGAATGGATTACATTAAACCCATATAACATGTAATTCATGGATTGAAAATCATTTGCCCAAATGGCACATTCTTGGAAACTTGATTTCATATACTTGTAAATGTATTGCCCAAAATGGTACTTTTATGAATCTTAACTTTTCATAGACATGAGATATTTCAAAAACATTTAACAAAATATGATTCCATAAACATGTATCTTTTCACAAAAAATAATTTTCAAAATCTTTTTGCATATCAACACAATTCATATATTAAACATATAGCAGATTTTCAATTCATTCAAGAAGGAACAAATGCAACACTTATGATGCAATTGAAATCATTAAATTTTCTTGATTCAAAGAAAACATGTAGTGGCTTATTTACTCTATTATAAAAATGTACCCACCTTGATTTCCTTGCTTAAAGACTTGCTCAAAATGTCTCTACTCTTGCTTCTCTTGTCTTTCTTGATTTCGTTGATTCTTCACCTATGAAGAGATCTTTGGCTCAAATGGAAGCTCTTCTCTTCCTCTATCTTTTTCCCTTATTGAACAACCTCAAAATCTCTCTTAAAGGCTAGGAAAATTGAAACCCTAGCTTGTTTTCTCTTCTTTTCTCTCTTCCATCGAAATCTCTCTTCTTTCTCTTTCTTATTTCTCTTCTTCTCTCCCAATTCATGTTTTTCTCCTTCTCTTAAATGTAAGACCACATCCTCTTCTAATCCTACCCTTAATGAGTGTGCAATATCCATTTTACCCTTCCTTATATGTCTTATGTTCTTTATCCTTAAATATCTTGCTAGAAACACCCTCGAACATTCTTATATAACCTTAGCACTTTAGTTCCACTTACCCATTCAATAAATCCTACTAACTTTAACATAATAATTAACTCGAAAATTTTAATCTATCAAAACCTCAAAATTTATTTAAATCATACTTATTCATATAAAAAATTTGGGGGCCAAAATACTTGAAGAAGTAGAGCAACTCGCAATGTTCAAATACGGAGGATTGTCTCACTAGGAAAGAGCCATAAGCCAGAAATTTATTTACTTTAAAATATATGATATAATCAAGAATGTTGGACCCCGTTTCCGGAACCCAACATCGGACATAAGAGTGTGGTGCTTGATGCGTTAGGTGGAACGTGTAAATTAAACGATTAAGGAAAAGACCCTCGGAAGCTCAATAGGCCCACAGGAAACGAACTTGAAGCTTGCTTTCATTTGATTAAAACAAACACATCCATAATTCATTATCCAAAAGATGAGGTTTTACAAAGCTTTAATAACATTTCAAACCAAATTACAACTTTAAGTTCAAGAGCCAAACTACAAAATACACTTGAAACAATAAAACTTGAAATGTAACTAAAGCCTTGACTTCCAAAAGTAAAACTGGAAAATACATAAGCATAACAAAAATGGAGTGCTGCCATAACTCGTGACTCACTCGGTCTCTTGCTCGTCACCTGA
>JANIHY010000006.1:23412982-23423122 GCA_027479065.1 Erythroxylum brevipes | reverse complement strand
AAGTTTGACCATCAAATGACCACTAAAATTTTCTGATTCAGAATTATTGGTGAAATAATGACAATCAACAACTATAGAAATCCAAAATACCTTAGATTCCCCGCTTGAGTTGCCGCCAATTCTATTCCTTCTCTCTCCACCTGGCTCACAACAACACCTTCTTGCTGATCGGTGTTATCCCCGCTCTGAACTGGTAAAACATCAAGCTCATGTCGGACAACAGCGTTCAAGGCCCAATATTTATCAGTTTTCTCTTTGTTTCTCAAGGAAACAGAGTTCTGGGACCCCAGAAAATGAAAGCTTTGAAAGGTCTTCGAAGATGGTTTTCTAGGTTTGGATAGAAGAAGGGCTCTGTGAGGAGAAATGACATGGCGAGAAGCCATTTGGTCCTATGACACGAAGATCTTCATAGGATGGAACAGTAGGTTTCCCGAGTTCCGATTCCCAGTGGGAGTAAACGAATGAGGCAGCAGATGGGTCAGGGTGAGACGGTGAGAGAAAATGAGAGCAAGTAAAGAACACTCTGGAGAAAGAGGAATGAAGTCGTGAGGGAGTAAAATCGACGAGGGTAAAATGGGCTTTAAAAAAATAAAACAGTTGATGGGGAACAAAACGCCCCTCGGAGTAGCTTATTAAAAATCAGCTGGTTGGGTTGAATCAACCAACCCAACCAGCTCTTTACCAAACAAGATTATGGGATTTTTTTCAAAGTCAATCAGCTAATAAGAGTTGACAAGCTAAAAGAGAGTTGATAAGCTCCCCACCAAACATGGCCTATATCTCATTTCATCCTAGATAATAAAAATGAGTTACATCTGGTTTGAAAGTTTATGATAAAAAGTAAAATTATAATATGTACTATCTAATATACCTTCAATAATTTTCTATAATACTAATTATACCCTCAATCCTTATAATAAGCTGTAAAATAATACATCTCATTATTTTATCAAGGGTAGAATAGGCATTCATTATTATTATACATAAATTACAATCTATTCTATCAATCTTCCAAACAATATTTTTCTATATTACATTATGAACTGTTCCTTCCCTCCCAAACAACAATTTTATAATATTACATCTACGTATATTTTATTCTATTATAAAGCATTTCATCTCATTCAATTTCATTAAAAACCTTACATCCAACTAAACATAGCGCTTGCCTACTAACTCCTTTATCCTTCCCCACTTGTCAACCTTAACCCAATTATTCCTTCCACCAACTCCACAGGAGCTATTGTGGCCATTGGTTCTCTATTAGGCTCCTCAATTATCCTAATAAGACCACTTAAAAGCAAGTTTTAGGAGACTCTTCTCCTACCTTAAAACTTTAATTATGTCATGCCTCCCTCTCAAAGTGTTGCCTTGTAGTTGTTCCCTCATTTGAGGTTCGCAGAGAATGAGTTACAAGATGTAACTTCAATCTTATTAGATTATGGGAAGCTACTCTTTCTCATAATTGAAAACTAGGTTTCTCCCTTAAAAACTCTCATCAGAAGCAAGTTTCAATTTGGATTAATCCCTATAATATCCTCTAGAGTATTAAATCACAAAAGGACTTACCCATTTGACTAGCTATATTAGGAAGCTTATTTCCATGGATGGAGTCACTGCCAATATGAAAAGTGTTAACTATACTATGGCATATGTTATAGTTAACATTCAATAATTCCTATCAGATGCAAATCCCTTCTTAAGAATTAGAGAAAATAATAATATGGTTTAAGATGAGGTTAGAGTCTCATGTTAATGGAGGTGTGATTCTTGTCAACAAAGTAGAAGAGTGGTTGTAATAGGTAAAATATTTGCCAAAAATGATTACAATGAGCTAATGCATTGGCAAACATTATTGAGATAGCTGCTCCTAATTTTGAAATAGCTTACTAGTCCTTAGCCTAGTTTTTCTAATGTTCAATCTCAATAAATGAAAAACTTGTCCCTAATTCCCTCCATAAAGGCTCCAGAACACCTCTAAGAGTATCAGAAACCACTATTCCTATGATCCCTATTTTTTATAAGATTTATGATGCATAAATTATAGGAATTAACCATTTCTCTCCTAATATCCTTCCTTCTTCTATTATTGTCAATGCCACCCTATAGAATTAAAAAATATTATAGTCCTATCTTAGGGATCTCTAACACCAAAAGGGTGGACTCCTCTAATTTCCAAAGTTGATAATTAAATTGAGCCTAATAAAGATTTCAAAATGATATCTAAAAGAAAATATAAAAGAAAGAACAAAGACATTAACGTTACAAAGGGCCTTTTTATTAATGCAGTGCATGATTTCTTTGATAGAAGTAAACTTCTTAAAGAGATTGATAAGACTTTCATTACTCTTGCTCATAATCTCCTATCCCTCTTCCTTTAAAGATTTTAAGCCAATTTTTTTATTGTAATGCTATTTACATGATTATTGTTTTAAGTTTTTAGCCATTTGACTGTTTGAGATAACATCTTTTTTTCTTAATTTTTTTAAAGAATTATAAGAATAATGCATTCAAAAGATGTTCCATTAAAGCAGATTTCCACAAGCCTTTGACACAATCAATTGGTAGTCCATAATTCACACTCTAGAGGTTTTTAATTTTCCAAACCAATTCATTATATGGATTGACCAATACATCAACTCTGTCTAGCATCTTCATAAATGGTGAACCAATTAAGATCATCAAATTAAGGTGCAAAAGGATTAAGGCAATGGGGAACAAATTTCACCTCACTTATTTACCCTCTGTACAAAAGTTCTCAACAGATTGATTGGAAAAACCATTAGTTTGGAAAGAGGATTCAGGTATGACAACAAATGCAAGCTTTTGAAAATCCACTATCTCTAGGCTAACTTTGATTCAATCATTGCACTATTAAATTTTATTAAAACTTTTAAAGACTTATTAGGACCCTCAATGAATAAGGATAAGAGTTACTTTATCCTTCCAGCATGAGTTGCTCATCTAATAACTTGAATCTCTCTTTTAACTAGTCTTAGAAACAAGAACTTACACTTCACCCATTTGGAAGTCAAATCACCTATAAGAGGCAAAAATTATAGAGATTTTATTCAATTGATTGAGAGAATGCAAAAGAGAATAAGCAGTTGGTGTAACATAAGTCTTTTATATTATGAAAGGTCTAACTTATCAATTTACATCTCAATTCTATGCACGTCAACTCAACTTCTCATCTATATTTCCTAAAAGGCATAATCAAGTCAATAAAAAAGATATTAAGATCATTCCTATGGTCTGGTGAAGCAGTAAGTAAAACATTAGCAAAAGCAAAGTAGAGTGAAGTTGGTAAGATAAAAGAGGAAGGAGGTTTAGGAATTTATCTTATTAAACTCACTAATAAAGTCTTTATTATCAAGAGAATATAAAGAATCCTCAAAGACAAAGAATCTTTTTGGTTAAATTGGTTCATATGCAATTCTTCAAAAATAAAAACATATGGAGTTTGGAACCTAACTACAATACATCTTGAACCTTGTTTTATATCCTTCGACAAGAAGCTATGTCAACATGTAATTTAAAACAATTGTTACCAATGAAGAACATACAATCTTCTTGTACAATAATTGGTTAATATTCGCCCTTTATATGACAACAATGCATATTGTAACCTCAAGGACATCATACTTATTAATGCATCAGTTAAAGAGGTAGTTAGTGATAACTTACAATAGATTGGTCCCTTAACTGTTACTAATCTTCTGAATGTAGCTCTAAGTTTCTCAGCTCATTACTTATACATAAATTAAACATTAGATCAAACATCTATAGAATCTCACAATAGATCTTGCAATTTGTTAGAACCATATTGTCCTGAATTGCATTGGCATAGATTGGTGTGGTTTAAGTAAGTTTTGATAGGTGTGAATTATAATGTGTTTTCTAGGTGCTAAAGTGTGTTTTTAGTATTTTCTTAGATGATAATCATATGTTTAGAACTTAGATTTATGTTCTTATTAGTTTTTTTGTATGTTTTATTTGACTGATTCTTATTTAAGATAAGAATTTCATTTTAATTATATGTTTCAAGGGCATGTGTGATGTGTTTGATGATGAGTGGAGACAAGAAAAATTATAGAGAAGATGAAAAAAAGGTTGGAAAATAATATCTAATGCAAGCATGCATAGTTCGTCATGCATGATGATCCATAGTGAAGCCTTAGTTTGGTGGCTCTTTAGCATGATCATGTATGAATCTTTGGCATAATCATGCATGACTCTCTAGCATGATCGTGATAGAGAGTTAGGCCATGCACGATCATGCAAGGAGCTTTTCCAGGTCATGATTTTTTTAACACTTTAATGATTTGGGGCTATTTTTGGAACAAAATTATGTGGAAAGATCCTAGAAGGCTTAATAGTATATAAAGTAAAAGAAAACATCAATTGAAGAATAGAAAATATTTTAAAAAAAAGAAGATCGAAGAGAGCAAAATTTAGAGAACAAAAGTTGTAGTTTGCAACTTAAGGCAAAGAAAAGAAAAAATTCAATTCAATTCTCTACTCTTTTCTTTTATTTACTTATTGTTTTTTAATATTATTGATGATTCCATTGGCATATATAGTTACATCTACGAATTTATAAATTCCTTTTAGGAATTAATCTTAATTTATTTGTTCAACTTTACATTTTTGATTTAATGAAATATACTTGTGATGTTTATGGCTTTATATTCAATTTGAACCAAGAGATTAGATTTGATTACTTTTGTTGTGTTACACAGAAAGAGCTAGTACCTAAATAAAAATATAATCATTAAATTAATATGCAATTGAAAAGAGATATTAATTGTGTATTAGTTGCCTATAAGATTGCTTCAAATCCAGTTACATAGTTAGGAAGAGTTTTGATAGATCGAGAGATCATAATTCAATTTCTATTTATTTTAATTGGGATTAGTTGCTTAGATCTTAAGAGAGGGTAATCATAATTATTGGATATCTAGGGTCAAGTAGTATTAAATCAAGAAGGTGAAGTGAAAACAGATAATGATAGAAGTAATTCTTAGTTTTCATCATTGATCAATCAATCAATTCATTGTGGTTTGTTTTATTATTTAATTATCAATTCTTCATTTTTAGTTTAATTTTTAGTGACTTGTCTTATTGTTTACCTTAAAAAATTTATAAGAAATTTTAGCTTACTACTTTATTCCTCATGGGACAATACTTTTAATGCTATATGCTTGTAACATAGAAAGTTTTTAATTTAAAATTTTAATACATTTTTGGTGTCATTGTTGAGAATTATTTTATAGCATCTTTTGCAGTTTGAGTTATCTTGATTTAAAGACTTTAACACTCTTCTTATATGATTACAGGTGTATGAACACAAGATCTACAAGGAGTTCGAACAAACTAACAGACACATAAGTTTTTGATATCACCAAGCAAGAGAGGGAGATTCGAAAAGTAAGATGCCAAAAAGTAATAGAGAGGACATGGTCTTGGAAAGTAACTAAGACAATGTTTTCTTCCTTCTTTCTTTTGCATCGTTTTAGATGAACAGTAACTTCGTCTTAGATGAACAGTAACTAAGACAATGTTTTCTTCCTTCTTATAAAGATCATAACCTTTGACTCAGATGTCTAAATTTTTCATACTATATACCGTTGGAAAGATAAAAGAAAGCTCTAAAACTCTCAAAAGGCAACTTTGCCCCTAATTTCCAAAGATAAAATTTACATTTGTCAACGAATGTACTAGACCTAGTTCTCACTTTATGGCAAATTTTGAGACTCTTAGAGACAGAATTGAAATTCGATGTCTTCATACGAATTGTAGCCATATATCTCTAGATTAATCTTAATTAAGTATCATCTCGTTTGGACAACTAGAGAGAATCTTATAGCTAAAAGATTGGAACACATTTAGTGAACATTTTCCAGATCACTACCAATTTTGTTTCCAAATCTTTCCTTATCATAACTCATACTAAGATCATCCTCTCTACTCCCTCTACTTCTCATTTTCAATAAAATCACATCTAAAAACAATCATATCTAGAAGTTGTCAATGAATGCATGTGCACTTATTTTATTATTTTTGTGTGCAAAGATTCAATATTTATGTGCATATATGCTAACATTATGCAAGAGCAAGAAAATGCATTTCCTTAATCTCTATTTGAACTTACATGTACTAAAATTTCGAGTCCTAATCCCTTAATATGGAGACGGGATGTTACATATCATATGTATGCCATTCGGGAATGGTTCTCTAGCTTCTAGGAGCTGGATGGTGGAGTTGTTTTGATGGGAAATAATAATGCCTATAAAACATAAGGGATAGGCAAAATTTGCTTCAAGATGCACAATGAAATAGTCAGATAATTAAGTGATGTTCGGTATGTACCGAATATGAGGAAGAATCTTATCTCATTGGGAGCATTGGAATCCAAGGATATCAAGATCACCATAGAGTGAAGAGTTCTTAAAGCTATGTACAGGGCAATGGTGGTGATGAAAGGTACAAGACAAAATAACTTGTATTTCTTGCAGGGGAAGAGCAGCTATCACTGAAGCTACTGATGTACATAGCTCAGACACTACAAGGTTATGACATATGCGTCTTGGGCATGCTAGTGAAAAAACATTGCAAGGATTAGTGAAGCAAGGCTTATTGAAAGGAGCAAAGGCATGTAAATTGGAATTATATAAACACTGTATACTGGGTAAGCAAACTAGAGTGAAATTTGGCACTGCTATTCACTATACTAAAGGCATTCTAGATTATATTCACACTGATGTTTGAGGACCATCCAAGAATGCATCTTGGGGAGGTAGCCAATATTTTGTCTCCTTTATTGACGGCTTCTCTATAAGAGTAAGGGTGTATACCATGAAGCATAAATATGAAGTCTTAAAGATATTCCTGAAATGAAAAAAGATGACTAAAATGTAAAGTGGTTGAAAGATTAAGACTCTCATATCAAATAATGGTGGTGAATATAAGTCTAAACCTTTTTTGGAAGTTTGTCAAGATGAGGGTATTGTGAGGCATTTCACGGTTAGGGAGACATCACAACATAATGGGGTGACAGAGTGCATGAACCATACTTTGCTTGAGAAAGTCTAATGTATGTTGTCTAATGTTTGTTTAGGCAAGGCGTTTTGGGCTGAGGCAATTACTTATGTAAGCCATTTTATTAATCGATTGCCTACTACTGCAAACAAGGGCAAAACAACATAGAGTTGTGGTCTAGTAAACCTTATGTTGATTACAAGTATTTACACATATTTGGTTGTCCTACTTCCTATCATGTAAGGGAAAGCAAGTTGGATCCAATAGCAAAGAGAGCTCTATTTATAGGCCTTAGTACTGGTGTGAAGGGATACCGACTTTGGTGTCTAGATGACAAGAAATTTGTTGTTAGCAGAGATGTGACTTTTGATGAGACTGATATGGTTAATCAGAACAAGCATGTAGGGGAAATTGAAGCGACCAAGATCATGAGTAGTTCAAAGCAATTGGAGTTATTGAAGACCCCAGTTGTTCCAGTAAGGTCTGATGTTACAGACACTAGTCCTACAGTTGATTTTGATTATGAGGACGAGGATAATGAAGAGGAGGTACCTACTCAAGAACCACCACAGCAACAAGATTCTATTGCAACCAAAATATCAAAAAGGGAAATTCGAAAGCCTGCTCGGTTTACTGATATTGTGGCATGTGCACTTCCTATTATTGAAGATGATATTCCATCCATCTACAAAGAAGCTGTCAGGAGTTCAGAGAGCATAAAGTGGAAGAAATCTATAGAAGAGGAGATGAAATCTCTTCATAAAAATAAGACTTGAAAGTTAGTTCAATTACCAAAAGGGAAGAAAGAAATTGGCTGTAAATAGGTATATGCTAAAAACATGGAATCTTTGAGAAAAGACAATGTAAATTCAAAGCCAGATTGGTAGCTAAAGGCTATGCTTAGAAGGAAGGCATTGACTACAATAAAGTATTCTCTCCTGTAGTAAAACATTCTTCCATTCATATTTTGTTGCCTTTGGTTATGCAGTTTGACCTTGAGTTGACTCAACTTGATATCAAGATGGCGTTCTTACATGGTGATTTAGAAGAAGATATTTTTATGTCTCAGCTAAAAGGGTTTACAATTGTTGGCAAAGAAAATTGGGTTTGTAAATTACAAAAATTATTGTATGGTTTGAAGTAGTCTCCAAGATAATGGTACAAGTGATTTGATACATTTATGATCGAGCAGAAGTACACAAGAATTCATTATGCTCATTGTGTATACTTTCACAAGCTACAAGATGGAACCTTTATTTATCTACTTTTATATGTTGATGATATGCTTATAGCATGTAAAAGCAAAGTGGAGATTGAAAGATTGAAGACTCAACGGAGTAATGAGTTTGAGATGAAGGACTTGGGAGAAGCTCGGAAGACACTAGGTATGGAAATTGAAAGAGATAGAGCAAAAGGCAAGGTCTGTGTCAAAAGCAGTATTTAAAGAAGGTACTACAACGTTTCGGGATGAATGAAAATTCAAAACCAGTTAGTACACCTCTTGATCGTCATTTCAAACTTAGTGCTTCTATGTCTCCTAACACAGATGAGGAGAGTCATTACGTGGCTCAAATTCCATATGCAAGTGTTGTTGGTAGTTTTATGTATGTTATGGTGTGTACTAGGCCTGATATTTTACAAGTTATTAGTATTTTCAGTGGATATATGCATAATCCAGGAAAAGGGCATTGGCAAGCTGTAAATGGATTCTACGGTATATTCTGAGTACTATGGATGTTGGTTTATTATTTCAACAAGATGAAGTTACTAGTCAATTTGTTGTTGGATATGTAGATTCTGATTACACAGGTGATTTGGATAAGCGTAGGTCTACTACAGGTTTCGTATTCACTCTTACTGGAGGTCTAGTAAGTTGGAGATCAACTTTACAATCGACAGTTGCTTTATCAACTACTGAGGTAAAATACATGGCAATAACATAAGCTATTAAAGAAGCCATCTTGCTTCAAGGGTTGTTTGATGACTTAAGAGTCCATTAGGACCATGTGGATGTTCATTGCGACAGTTAGAGTACTATTTATTTAGCAAAGAATCAAGTTCATCACGCACGTACAAAACACATTGATATGAGGTTCCATTTTGTTCATGAGATTATTGATGAGGGAGATATTCTTCTTCAGAAGATTGTGACCGCCAACAAGCCTGCTGATATGTTGACAAAACCAGTTTCGTTACTCAAGTTTAAGCATTGCTTAGGCTTGACTGGTATTTGTAAAATTTATTGATTGCTCGTAGGGGATTGGGAGACGACCATTGGGAGTTCCACTTCGAGGTTTTGAGCGAAGGTAGAGATTGTTAAATATTGTCTCAAAGTCAACAATGGTGACTTTCGATGATTTTTAGTGAATTTTGATGCAACAAGTTGGCCAACTATATTTTATAGCTAGCCTTCACTCATTGACTTCTCTATAAAGGGGAAGCAGCAACAGCAAAAGAGAGAGAGAGAGAGAGAGGAGAGCATAAAATTTAAAAGAGCTAAGAGTGAGAGAGAGAGGAAAACAGTAAGGAGCATTTGTATTTTTTTGCTTTTCGCTTCCTAGTAGGAGTGTGTGAGCTTGAGTTAATTTGAGTCTTTTGAGAAATTGAGTGATAAATACTATTGTATGTTCTCATTAATTATAATAAAATACTATTTCGTCTCCAAACTAGACGTAAACATTGCCGAATTAGTATAAAAATCTTAATATTTTTGTTGCTGTTTTATTTTGATTCCAAATTAATTAATGCTTCCGCACCATAGATTCAACATTCACACTTGATGTCTTGATCATCTAGACGTTCACTACTTCACTATATATAACACATCGAACAACTCTTGATTCTTTAAATTCAACACAACCAAGAGAGCGCTCGGTTTTCTTTGTCAAAACATCTTTAAGCTGTTTAAAGTTGTATACTTCTACAAATGTGGCCTGTGAGTTTCTATTTCCTGGCCTTGCTTTCTGTAGCAATCACTTGTTGGGTATTTAGATGCAGGAAAACTATATGCTATGGAAAGCTACCTCCAGGTTCCATGGGGCTGCCAATTATTGGAGAAACTATTCAGTTCTTCATTCCCAGCAAGTCTATAGATATGCC
>JANIHY010000006.1:23384621-23395946 GCA_027479065.1 Erythroxylum brevipes | reverse complement strand
CGTCGGAGGGGCTAATCGGGACACAACCCCCGACGTGCCTTCCTTGTTTTGCAGGTATATTCACGTCGGAATCATCATAGCAAGTTACCAACTCATGGATCCAAACGGTAACGCACCGTTCAGCCAAAATCCGGCAGAACCAGTAGTGATTCATATCCAAGTGAAAGCCATCTAAAGAGGAAGAGAAGCTGATGGTTATCAAAAATGAAGAAGTGAATGATATATTTATAGGGAATGCATGTTTGAACCTTTATACAAGGTTCATTTTGTTTTTAATCTACACATTTTATATTTGATCTTTGTATGAAGTTGATGGTTATCAACAATGAAGACGTGAATGATATATCTACAAGAATGTATGTTTGAACCTTTTATACAATGTTCATTTTAGTTTTACACTACACATTTTATATTTGATCTTTGTATCAAGTTTAGACAAATAAATTTATCATTTTGTAATTAATGCTTTATTTTTCATTTAATACAAAACATACTGGTATAACTTTCTTGTTACATGGATTATATAGAATGTCTTGCAATGAATTAGATGTATGCTTCTTCATATCTTGTCGAACAAGTCATGAAAAGAGAATTGTGATAAAGAATAAGTCATACATGTTGTGCCATAAAGGTTAAGCCACACTTCCAAAGCTAGGGTTGAGAGATTGATTAAGGAAAACATTCTCACTACTCTAGACTTTGATGATCTGGAAACATATGTTAATTGTTATAGGGGTAAGTTGATTAAAATAAGGAAAAAGTGGTCAACTCGTGCTTTTGGCTTATTGGGTCTGATACATACAAAAATCAGTAGACCTTATATAGTTACATTACAATTCTAAAAATATTCTGAAATTTGTTGATGATTATTTCCATTACAGTTTATACGTTCTCACTTAAAGATTGAGGGTTGAGAAATAATTGGAAAAATCCATCAAGTATTTAGATTTGACTGTGGAGGAGAATATTATGGAAAAATAAGGATTTCAGGACATGAAAGGTCCTTTTCCAAATATATGAAATTGGTTGAAATAGTGACTCAGTTCACTATATCGAATAGTCCTGAGCAAAATGGTATATTGCTGAAAGATATAACTACACACTAAAGGAAATGAAGAAGTCAATGTAAAGTAGGACTAATCTACCTAATTATCTAGAAAGGCTGAAAACCCAGCCTTCTATAGAGCTACGATCATACAATCCTTATAAAAACAAATTGCATCCTTATATTATTCATTGCTATTTAGTAGGATATCTTGACCACTCTAAAGGCTATAAATTTTGTTGTACAGAAGGAGGGACCAAAATAGTGGAATCATAAACAATTAAGTTTTGTATTATGATGTCTATGATAAGGGTGGGCTCTTGCACCCTTCAGATGATAACATAATTGATACTACAATTATTAAGTATTTGCCACTCATATAGTTAGATTTGGTGGATTTAGGTTTTAGTACCATTCTTTTATAGGAACAAGAACCTATACCTGAACAAATAGAGGTTCCTAGTGTACAAAAACCAATGCAATTGTGTAGATCCACTAAAATGAGATGACCTACTATCTTATCGGATAACATAGTCTATTTAGATGAACAAGACTGTGATATTGGACATGTTGTGGATTCAATCACTTTTACATAAGTTGTTTCTAGACCCCATCTAATTTTATGGTGGGATGTGATGAAAGTAGGAGATGCAATCCATGGAGTATAATAAGGTAAGGGAGCTAGTTGATTTGCCTTACCATTGCAAACTTGTTAGTTGTAAATAAGTTTGAAAGAATAAAGGATTACAAGATAAAGTTCAGTGGTTTAAAGCTCCCTCAGTTGCCATAAGGTTCACTTAGAGAGAAAGATTTGAATTTGATGTTAATGTCTCTTACATATTCTCGAAGGATTCATTTTGAGTGATTATGGTGATTATAGCTCAATATGATATAGAGCAACGTCAGATGGTTGTTAAAACCATTTTTCTAAATGGTGACCTTTATAAGGAGGTCTATATGGAGCAACTTGAAGGATTTTAAGATCAATGATTAACTAACAAAGTTTGCAAGTTGATCAAATCAACATATGGTTTGAAACATGCTTCCAGACAATGGTACTTAAGTTTGATTAGGTTCTGACTTCTTTTGGCTTCGTGAAAAATAAAGTGTACTATAAGATTAGGGGGGATCAAAGTTATCTTTTGATTGTTATACATGGATGATATATTGCTCAAATTGAATGACTTGACCATATTGCACGAGGTTAAACAACTTTTGGCCAAGCATTTCGATAAGAAAGGCCTTGGTGAAGCATTTTATATGGATTCATCGGGATAGATCTCAATACTCATTAGGCCTCTTGTAGGGTAAATACATTAAACGAGTGTTACAAAGGTTTAATATGGCTAACAGTAAGCCTGTTATAGCACCAATCTCTCACAGCGAGAGATTATCTTTGGCATAGTATCCAAAAAAAAAGTAAAGAGAAGAGCCATGAGGAATGTTCCTAATTCTAGTGCGGTTGATACCTTGATGTATGCCTAGGTGTATACTAGATTAGACATTACATTTGCTGTTAAACTGTTGGGTCGATATCTGGGTAACCTTAGTATAGAGCATTGGAATTCATCCAAGTGAGTGTTGAGATACTTAAAGAGAAGCAAAGATTATATATTGACATATGGTAAAATAAACAGTGTAAACCTTGTAAGGAATCCATATTTGAATTTGAGCTATATGTCTAGAGGATAGGAAGTCCATATCAAGATAAAGTTTTAGGTTTGTAGATATATAATGTCGTGGAAGAGTGTTAAGTAGACAAGGGTAACTTCCTCGACTATGCATACAGAGTGCATGGTATGGGGCTGCTTCATAGGAAGTTTAGCTTAGAAATTTTGTTTCTGAGTTATCTATTAGCTAGGGATTGTTAAGTTTGCTCTTTGTATGATTATACAGTTTGTTATATTATGATAGTATGTTGGTTTATTAATAAAGATAATCATCATTTATCCTTAGTACAACATGTTATCATATATAGTCATAATACAGGTGGAAGTATTAAGTTTTATGTCGATCTTAAACATTTTAAAGGTTATTGGGCTTGTATTTGTATTGACGTTGAGCCTATATCATAAAGACATGTACACTTTAAAAGGATATCCATAAATTTTAAACATGACATAGTGAGATATAAAGGTTCTCTGATGCAGTTTAACATTCATTTAGAGAACATAGAGGTTTTCTCCAATGCAGTTTAGCGTTCAGTATGAGAAAACAAGTTTTCTCTAATGCATTTTTGCATTCGATGAGAGAAAACACGATTTTATCTGATACAATTTAGCATAAAGTTTAGAGAAGGGTGCCTTACAAACAGAAAGATGAAACATATCAGATCATACATGTATCATCTGTATTTGCCACACTCCATTTTCTCATTCATGTTAGTGAGGTATTAGATATTCATGATTATGTTGGACGTGTGTCACAAATGACACATGTGTTTGATATCTTTTGGTATTGAAAGCCTTATGGGATAGAATGATGGACTTTATTTATCTTTAGATCAAATGTTTTGTTTTTAAACCAAGTTAACCAATTCAGTATCGTGGCTTAACCTAATTTTAAACTATTTTTAAACTTGAGTCAATACTATAATTAATTATTGTCTATGGGGGAGAATGTTAGATATTTTCCCTATATAATGGACAACAATTAATTGTAATTTTTGGTTTTTTTAATAACTTATTAGTTAAGTTACGTAATTTGATCCAGATAAAGATAATATAGTGACTCAATAAATAAACTAAATTCATGCGCTGAAGTTTAGGAAGAAAATGGATCCCAATCAATTTGGATCAGACCCATATTGAGCCTTTAATAGGGAGGTCCGATATGGATGCTATATAAAGAAGGTTAAGGTCTTTTGTAGCTGTTGTAACAAATAATGAATGTAAGGATACTCTGATCCATTCAGAGGTTCACATATACAAAAACTATAGAAAGACTTTAATGCATCCTGGTGAGTAGATCCCATGAAGGTGTCGGAGGATTGGCGCTCGATTTAGCCTCAGAAAGCTTGTTTAAAGTCATAGAACCCAAATCAAGTATTTTTTGCATTTCTTTATTTATTTCCCTTTCACGTTCGATCTGGGACATGTACTAAGGCTTATGATACATGTTACATTAGTTTCCCTAACAAAAATTTTAAAATGTTACATTAAAGAGTCTAGTTCTTTGATTCAATCTCAGCTTACATCCTATTAAACATATTTCATTGAATTATTGTTTGCACATCTCTTTTTGAACTATTAGTTGTAGGTTAACAATAAGCTTTGTTAATCCTAGTTTTTCCTTGGGTCATAGTTAATTAAGATGAGATTAACCCTAGCTATCAGATAATATAGGAGATGGTCGCTAAGTTTAATCGGGCAGTTGCCTTATAAGTGAGAAATACTGACCAATCTAAGCAATAATCACACGCTCAGACTATTAACCTAGGTTATGCTATCTTTAATAATTACGAACCATTATTTACTACAAATGAATCGGAAAAACAACAATCATGTATTATATTTGATTTTACCAATAGGTTCTTACAAAATCAAATAGAGCATTCAATCATTCGTACACAACATCCAAACATTAAACATATAATAACATAATCAATATATAGATAAAGAGCAACAAACAATCAAAGAAATGCTTAACCGGGTCATTGATGTCGATTGCACCTTCAAACTAGCATTGGGAGGTCTACCCCTCCATAGGTCTCTCATGGTTCAGAGGTTTACCCCTTTTTTTCCTCTCTCTCAAAGCTCCCGAAGCTCTCCTAACCAAAAACACTCCTCTTCTTTCATAAAACCCTTGCGTCATCACACCCTCGGTATTTATTAATGCTAGGTTAAATGAGGGGTAAGGTGGCATTGTTTCACACCTATGACTTGGTGTGTCAACCCTCCAACACTATCATTGTTTCACACCTATGACTTGGTGTGTCAACCCTCCAACACTTTTATTCTCCTTTCTTGTCCAGCTATCGTCCACCATTGTTTTACTACACATTCTCTTTTATTCCTCAGTCGCCATACTCATGCATTTGCTTTAGCCATTATTCGCTAAGCGTAGCTATCACCTTTGTTTAACTAGCCATCTTCCAATTTTGGCTCTTTACTCATTCTTGTCCACCTATAGTCGAGTTTATAGGATAGGCGTCTTTCAAAAACAATGAAGAAGACAAATGGTCAACACCGTGAGTAATGCTCCAACAGGCCTCCTAACACATATGTGTTCTTTATGCCTTAAACTTTAGTGGAATGGCAACTGGTTCTCTCCACTTTTGACTGTTCCTTATTCCAGCCCCTCTTTATGTCACACCTATCTTCTTTATCAATTAAATGCTAGCTCTTCACATACAAATCCATGCACACTCACAACTGTGCAATTTTCTAACAGTCGTGAGTAATGCTCCAACCCTCCATTCTTTTATGAATTATCTTTTCTTCTCTTACTCTAATCTTCTTCCTCTTACTCCATGAAGATAAGTGAATGTGAATCTTCAAAAAATGGCCACAAATATAGTGATTTCGGCTCCATCGCTTCCGAATTGTGCCTAAAATCACATATGAACTAAAGTGAGTATCTTAAGCAATTTTGTATCATTAATCCCTAAGTGTAATGGAGTAAATGTATAATCAATTAAGTACATATCAAAATTAAGCTCAAATACCCCAAACATTTACTCAATTATCATATTTTCCAAGAATACATAATCATAAACAAAGTTGATTCACTTTCAAAAATATAGCAAGAACTTAACATTTCAAGCTTTTACTCATGATCAATCAACATTCAATACCTTTAAAAACTTAACAATCTAATGGTAGACTTGGAAAGTGTGTTTAAACAAGATATATTCATGGGCACACTCAACACCATCCATGATCCTACAATTTCACAGCTTTGCATATCATTTCATTTCTCCACCACTAAAATTCACATTTGTAATTATGAATCAAAGGACTTTTTAAGGTTGTAATGTGAGCAAAGGTAAGATGAGATGTATTTGGGTCAAGTGCCATGAAAACCTTTAAAGTTAGTGAAACAAAGTAACACTCAATGTGACATCAAGTGCAAAAACCAGCATTCCCTCACAATTGTGTACATCAACTATGATAAATGCAAAAACCATGTTTCAGAACTCAAACTCATGCTCTCACACATAAACCACATGAAGTATAACTAATCAAAAGGGATCAATCATAAGAATTGATGATAATAATAAATTGAACTACAATGTGTGAACCTTCAAAGACAACATCTACCTCATATCCAACATGCTCAAATAACCCATTCAATACAACTTTAAGAGGATGTATTAATAATAAACAACTTTTCAACATATGGACTTCCTCCTTGATACATTTATTTAAACATTTTTTCCTTTTGTTTTTCTTTCTTTCTTTCTTTCTTTTATTCTCTTTTCTTTTGCTTTTCTCTTTTTGTTTTCTTTTTCTCTTATGAAAAATTAAAGGAAACTACAACAACATGAAAATTTCAATGATAAGACATAAAATAACATCCCAACATTTTAACCAATCTACACATATGTACACTCCCACACTTATACTTTTTTAAATCTACAAACTCAACAATCAACGAATTCTTCACTAGCTTGAAGGCTTAGGTGGGACATTTGGTTAGGTTTAAAGCATGTAATGTGGTTAATATAAAAGAAAGGCTAATAAAGCTCAAGGGGACTTATCAAAAAAGAAAATTACATAATAGGTAGGCTATTTGGCTAATGTAGTTCGAAAAGGCAAAGAATGCCTAATCATTTCCAAATTAATGCATATGATAAAAATATGGTCTTGAATAGCAAATCAAAGCAAAGTCAGGTTATACATGTCTTGAAGGTCACACAAAACAAAAACAGTGAGACTGATATGAATGTGTCAGTCTAATATGGCTCAAACCTCACTACTTTTTGTCAACCACTAGTCACCGCTCTTCTAAATAATAATGCACATTAACCAATCATAAGAGTAAAAGTACATGCTAAGGTTGTCATGGATTTTTCTAGTCAATTCACACTATATTTATGAATAAATAATCTTAAAAGTAATAGAAAACAATAAAATTTTTGTTTTGTTCATTTGAATTTAAAATTGCCTAAGAAGTCACATAAGCAACAATTAAGCTCAAAACATACATAAAAGCTAATATCAAACTATGATCCCAACCCCCACACTTAAAACTTATATTGTCCTTAATGTAACATCAAATGCAAGAAATGGGGCATTTAAGGAAAATAGCGATTGCGAAAATGTAAAGAGATAGAAATCAACTTCCCTTAGGTTGCCTCCCAAACAATGCCTTTGTTTATCGTCGTTGGCTCAACTCCACATTACTCAATCTTCATAATGAGGGTTTTCTAACCTTATCAGTTCCACATTCTCCACTTGGAATCCTTCATAGAAGGGTTTTAATCGATGATCATTTACTTTGAATTTCTTGTTTGTCTATAAGCTTTCAATTTCAACTGCACCATGTGGAAACATATTAGTAACAGCAAAAGATCCAACCAAACCGAAACATAGTTTACCTAGAAAAAGCTTAAGTCGTGAAAAGTAGAGAGGAACTTTTTGTCCAACTATAAAATTCTTCCTAACAATCATCTTATCATGAAATCGTTTTGTCTTTTCCTTTTAAATTTTTGCATTTTCATAAAATTCAAGTCTAAGCTCTTTTAATTCTTGCAATTGTAGTTTCCTCTGTTCACCTACCACATCCATCTTCATATTGCTTTGCTTAATGGTCTAAAATGCTTTTACTCAATTTCTACTAGAAGAAGGCATGAATTTTGTAGATCAGTCAGTATGAAGACATGCCAATCGGTGTCTTGTATATAGTCCTATATGCCCAAAAAGCATAATCAAATCGCTGACTCCAATCTTTACTATTTGGGTTCACCATTTTCTTAAGAATGGATTTGATTTTTCTATTTGACACCTTTTCTTTCCCATTCATTCATGGATGATAGGTCGTAGACACCTTATAAGTGAAATGGTACTTCTTTAAAAGTTTTTTTTTTACTAATTGGTTGCAAAAATGAGTACACTTTCACTAATCAATGCTCTCAGTGTTCCAATCTAGCAAAAATGTTAGACTTGACAAAGTTTACAAGAATCTTATAATCGTCAGTCTTGGTGACTTTAGTCTCCACCCATTTAGAAAAATAATCCAGAGCCAACAAAATGTAAACAAAACCAAAAGAAGAAGGAAATGGTCTTGTAAAATCGATGCCTTATACATCAAAATTTTCACATGAAAGTATTGGAGATAAAAGCATTTGATCTCTATGGGATAAATTACCCTGTTTCTATCATTGTTCACATGCTTTATAGAGTATATAGGATTCTTGAAAAATATTTGGCCAATAAAAATCACATTCAAGAATTTTCCTAGCAGTTCTATTAGGCCTAAAAATGACCACCATAAACATAAGAATGGCAAATTTTCAAAATTGATTCATATTCATATTCAAGCACACATCTCCTAATCACTTGGTCAGAACAACACTTCCACGATTGAGGATCATCCTAAATAAAATATTTCTATTCACTCTTTATCCTATTTCATTTGTCCTTACTCAAATCATTAGGTATCTCATAATTTACTAGATAGTTCACAATATCAACATATTATGGAACCTTACCTTGGTTTCGCTTCTTTCTTTGATAAAAGGTACCTTAAATGTTATATGATCAGAATACAAAATCACTTTAGAACCAAGCAAATAAGATCTAAGTTTATCCAAAGCAAACACAATAGCTAAAATATCATTTTTAGTGGCGGAATAGTTGCATTGAGCTGGATTGAGTGTTCAATAAGTGTAGTAAATAGAATGAGTCATCTTTCCACATTTTTTCCAAGGATGACAACCATAGCAAAATTGCTCGCATCACATATAATCTTAAATGGTTGACTCCATTTAGGTGATCAAATGGTTGATGCTGTCAAAATTTATTTTAAGTTGTCAAACGATTCCTTACATCCCTCATCAATCTCAAAGGGTACATCCTTTTATAACAAATGACAGAGTTTTGTTGAAATCTTGCTGAAGTCTTTGATAAACCTACGATAAAACCCGCATGGACAAGAAAATAATGAACTTCTCACATGTTTATGGGATAAGGTAAGTTTTGCACTTAGCTATATCGACTTCAATTCCTTTATTTGAATTACATATCCCAAAATTATTACTTATTCAACCATAAAGTGACATTTTTAAAAATTGAGAACAAAAATAGTTTCGATGCAACATTTCGGTACACAATTTAGATTATCCAATCATGCATCAAATGAATCCGTATAGACATGAAAATCATCCATAAAGACCTTAATAATGTGTTCCACATACTTAAAGAAAATACTTACCATAGATCTTTTAAAGGTGGTTGGGGCATTGCAAAGTCCAAACAACATCCTTCTATAGGCACATGTTCCAAATGAGCATGTGAAAGTTGTTTACTCTTGATCCTCCAAAGCTATCACAATTTGATTATACCTCAAATACCCATCCAAAAAATAGTTGTGAGATTGTCCCACAAGTCGTTCAAGCATCTCATTCATGAATGGGAGTGGAAAGTGGTACTTGCGTGCAACAGCATTCAACTTCCAATAATCGATGCACGCTTGCCATCCATTTTGAATCCTTGTAGGCACAAATTCATTATTCTCATTCTTCACCAATGTAATCCCAATTTTCTTCGGTAATTTGATAGATTATACTAGCATCGAGCAACTTTAAGATCTTTTTCTTTACCATTTCCATCATCGGAGGATTCAACCTTCTTTGTGATTCTTTTGATAGTTGAGATCCTTCTTCCAACAAAATTTGATGCATACACATCAAAGGGTAATACCCTTAATGTTGGCTATGGTCCACCCTATAGTTGTGATGTGGGCCTTAAGCACTTGAATGAGCTTTTCCTCTTAAAGCTTGGTTAAGTTCTTAGATATGATTACCAGAGGTATTTCTCCTTCTCCTAAAAAAAATTATTTCAAGTGCTCAGGTAATTGTTTCAATGTAATTATAGGTGTTTGCACAACCACAGGTAAAGATTTTGCATTAGATATTGGCAATTCAATATTTTGAAATACATACCTTTTTATGAATTGATTGTAGTGATTATAGTGCTAGCACAATTTCTTCCATTTCATCTACAATGAGCAAGTTAGAATTTTGCAACATGTTTTTTGTTAAACTCATGAAAAGAATGACTTCTAACTCATCTTTACCATCCATATCAAAAATTTCTTGAGACAAAGAATCATTGACATAAATTGACAAAATAGAATGAACATCACTAGGGTACCATATAGCTTTAAAAATATTAAAATATACAATTTCACTGTCAAACTTCATAGTCAATGTTCCTGCATCTATGTCGATCTTCGTCTTTGATGTCTTCAAAAATGATTGACCCAGAAAGATAGGTGTAGAATTAGACAAAGGTTCTCCCTCCATGTTCAACACATAAAAGTCAGCTGGGAAAATCAATTTGTTAATATGCACTAAAACATCCTCTATAACCCTTTCTAGATAAGCATTAAATCTATCAGCCAACTGAATTATAACACATTTTTCTTTCAGTTATTCCAAATTCAATGAAGTATAAATGGAATATGGCATAACATTAATTGAAACTCCTATATCTAACATTGCTTTTTCAAATCAGGTATCACACATTTTGCAGGAAACTGTAAATGTACCTGGATCCTTACACTTTGGGGGAAGCCTTCTTTAAATGACTGCGAACACGTTCTCCCTCACACTTACTTTCTCGTCTCCCCATAATTTCCTTTTAGATGTGCATAACTCTTTGAGAAATTTGGCATATCGAGGAACTTACTTAATCGCATCAATTACAGGTACGTTCACCCCTTCCTTTTTGAACATCTCAAAAAAAACCCCTATCTTGCTCTTCTTTCTTGATTTAGCAGGCCTCTTACAAAAAGGAGGCAAAATATTAGGGGACGATTGGTTCACATGAGGGAATGGTAATAGGAATGAAAATGAATATAGTGAAGAATAGGAACGGATATTATCATTATAATTATGATGGTTGATTAAGAGAAATGAATCATTACCATTGTCATTGATAAAGGTTGGTTTATAAAAAATATTGAGAAATAAAAGTTTATTATATTTAATTAATGAATGAATTATATTTTAATTAATTATATTGTAACTAATTAATTAATTATTTTTAATTAATTATAATGTAATAATTAATTAATTAATTAATTCCAATATTGTAATTAATGAATGAATTATA
>JANIHY010000006.1:23182236-23200003 GCA_027479065.1 Erythroxylum brevipes | reverse complement strand
ATATGAAGCGCTTCCACGTAGAGCTTTGCTCCGTGATATATGTGTGTGCACGTAGAGCTATGCTCCGTGATTCTGTTAAGACTGAGCCCTATGGGCCAACATTTGTATAAGTATGTGATAGGCATTCAGTCACAACAATAAGAACGAATGTGAGTCTCATATGCATATGTATTTGTTTATATATGATCTGTTTGGCAATGATTAAATGTTATACCCTATTGTGTGAGTTTTGAATCATAAATGTATGTTAAAAATGAATGTTTGTGTACTGTGTGATATGTGTTATGATTCGGTGAATTCATCAATGATGGTTCACTCATTGAGTTTGCAAAACTCATCAAAAATTGCATTGTGGCTTTTCAAGTACGAGTCAGGAGATCTAGTTCCTTAGATGAGATTTAAGAAATCTTTTGGATAGAGTTATGGCTCAGAGGTTTGTCAGCTGACACCAGAAGTGTTTTAGCAGTATTTTTGTAGTTTTGCTAAAAATCTGTATAAGTTTTTGTAAATAGTTTTTGGTGGTAACAGTGTAAGCTTTATAAATGAATGGATTTGAATGGTTTTTAAAAATATAGTGACTTGAGTGTGTTAGATGATGCCATGTGTAGGTTGGATTGCCATGTGTAAGTCGGATATGTTTTACTCCAACATACCATTATCATAAGGTATGTACTTGAATGTCCTTCGGATGTTCGGGTATTTGCCTTGTAGTAGTGGGACATTGCAATGATGTTGCGTGGGTTAATTGTTATTGAAAAACACAGCTACACGTGCATGCTTTTGTGAGTTAAAAAATATCGTGGGCGTTAGACAAGAAACATAGCATGGGCATTAGATAAGAAACAAAGTAGTAGACGTGAGCTTTTGATTTTTTTGGATCTTCTTGAAGATAACGTTGTTAGAATTTTTCAAAGCTGTGGCTTCGTGTTGGTGTTTATGTTATTCAGCCTATTGTTGTTACAACGACTTCCAGATCTATTTCAGTAGAGTGGAACTCATTGGGAAATTGTTCTTTTTTATCTCAAGTGTATCTAGTTGTTGTTCTTTATTATTTTAATCACTTGAATTATTTATTTATTGTTCTTTCATTAAAAGATTGATTGAGAAAATCCTCTGTTGTGGTTAGTATGAAACGGTCGTACTATTGAATGTGAAATTCTTTCACGAGAAGTGAGGTTGAGAGAGAATGTCAAGGGTTGAGTAGGTCGGCTCAGTAAAGCCTTAGGTAAATCTATTGTACTTCGGTGAAAGTTATTAAGCTAGGTGAGAGTCCCGCAGACATAAGTAAGGTGTGTCGAACTGCGTTACTAAATTTTTGATGTTTTTATTATTTCAGTTTTGCTTATTTTTATTTTGTTATTGCCAAAGAAATTTGCGGAAAGTTTGTGAAATAATTAACCCCTTTCGATTTTCAGTAACTATTGAAATGAGGATAAAAGAAATTTACTTTAATTGAATTATAAGTGAAGTGTTTGATTCTTTTATCTTAACTTAATATTCACTTGTATTGCCTTAAAGTTTGTTTGAGTTGCTTCCGTACTCTACTCTCCTCGTGATGTTCATTATATGATCGCTCAATTAATTCAGTTGACTCATTTATTTAGTTGAACTTGGTTTTTTTAATCACTAGATTCTTTTATAATTGAATTACTAATATCACAAAAAGTAAATAAATTAATGTCAACATGTTTTGTTATCATCAAAATTATAAATTAAGATGTGACTTAATTACTTTCACAAATGTAACAAATAACAAACATAATTATCGACTAAAGGATAAGAAAAAACAAATATAATTCATAAAGAGTTAAGTATTTTATTGTCTTTCTAACTTTTGGTCCATGTGTTGCCACATTCCAATACCTATTATTATTCTTTTTGTCAATACCATGCTTCAAATGTGACCCAATGTCTTGGAAATTCACCAAACAGCTTATGTGCTAAATTTTCACCAAAATTGAGAGGTTGGGCGTTTTGCAACATTTTGGACACTTTGTTTATCCTTTTTAAGTCTTGCCATTATCATGCCAATTGTCTAGGGTTATGTACTATCCAATTTGCTGAAAACTTCGTTAAAACCGGAGACACCAATCAGGATCGTGAAAGAAGCGGAACATGTACAAAAAAAATTGCATAAAGCACAAATTAAAAGAAAAGGCTCAAATATTGGATGAAACTAACTGTAGGAACGGAAGGAACTAAAGAAGCGTATCTAACATTTAGATTATAAATAATTTGGGGACACAGCATCCCAGTAGACTAGAAAGTGCAGAAGTGGTAACTTTTTATCATACTCTTTGTACTCAAAAGGTAGAATTGCTCATCTTAAATATTTTTATATTTTGACCCGACAAAATTGTAAGGGTGTAAATCACAATTTAATCTCAATTAAGTTATTAATAAAGTCGTCGTTTTTTTTGGTGCGCACAAAAAGTCACCATATTATATAAAATCTCACACTATCACTATCGAGACTCGAACCTAAAACAATTACACTTAATTTCCTTATTAATAATCAGTTGAGCGTGCGGGCACTTTTTATCATACTCTTCCGCTTGCACAGGCTCCTGGTCCTGGGCTTTTTGCGTTGCTTTAAATTTTGGTTATTATTTGTCCACGAACAAACAACTTGACGAAGAAGACCAATGAACAAACCCAGAAGCATCTTCACTTCTTCTCACCACCACCATTCTCCGACTTGTACCCGCACCCACCAGATCGGAGCTCTCCTCTTAGTCGCCGCCACCTTCTTCCTCACCACCATTTTCCACCACTCATTTTGTACTCCTTACCATCATCTAAGCCACGACACAGGATCTCTCTACGCCACCCACCCAGACCTCTCTTCCCTCAAGATCTACGTCTATGATGAGACGGAGATTGATGGATTGAAAGAGCTCATGAGCGGTAGAGACCGCAAAATCTCTCCCACTCAGTGCCTCAAGGGTCAGTGGGGCACCCAGGTAATCAGTTTTGTTTGTTTGTTTATTCACCAATCAGTTGGAGGTTTTAGGCTTCATAATTTTAACAATTGGTAGGTTAAAATACACAAACTGCTTCTGGAATCGAGATATAGAACGAAAGACAAAAAGGAGGCTGATCTGTTCTTTGTTCCGGCCTATGTCAAATGTGTAAGGATGATGGGAGGTCTTAATGATAAAGAGATTAACCACACTTATGTCAAGGTAAGCTTCTAATTCTGAATCCATTATTATTTATGTTTCTTTGGTTTAATTTTGAAAAGTTTCCCAGGTCTTAAGCCAAATGCCATACTTTAGGCGATCTGGAGGCCGCGACCACATATTTGTTTTCCCCAGGTGCATGATCATTCATGTTTGATTTGCAATTTAGTTGATTTCTTGCAATACTTTCGGAGGAAAGTGCAAAACACAATAACCTTTCCTTTCCTTTGATGCATTCTTTACTCGTTTCACAGTGGCGCCGGAGCTCACTTGTTTAGATCTTGGTCAACATTTATAAACCGATCCATTATTCTTACTCCTGAGGTGCCTAACCCTCTTGCTTCTCAATGTCGCTAACTTAAGTATATGATTCAGCTCCTCTCACACACTTCTCCAAATCTTGGACTAGTATATCTGTTCGGCTTTTATCACACACTTCCCAATATAGAATGTGAAATTTGGTGTTAATAGGGGGATCGAACTGATAAAAAAGACACAAGTGCCTTTAATACTTGGAAAGATATCATCATTCCTGGGAATATTGATGATGGAATGACCAGAGCTGGTGATACCACTGTCCGCCCGTTGCCCTTGTCAAAGAGGAAGTATTTGGCTAATTATTTAGGCCGTGCACAGGGAAAAGTTGGTCGTCTCAAGTTAATAAAGCTCTCAAAGCAATATCCAGATAAGGTACATTTTCTTTTCCATTATTTGAATTACTCTTTTTGATATCTACAATAATTAATTGTTGATGAACTATTGTTCTTGATCTTGATATGAACATATGTTAAAGCACAAATGCGATGTAATTGCCATTCTATGTGCATCTGTTTTTTTTGGCTTAAGAAGTGCATGTCATAAAAGTTGTAATTCAGTTTATTATTTTGATGTGAAACCTGGCTGTTAGATAATTATCTTCATTAGATCCTATAGAAGGACAAATGATGAGCATTACTTTACTGGCATGTGAAAATATGTAACTTTGCATTTTCTTCTGAATATGTTTTTTTCTTAGGAAGCTTAATTTGAATCTATTCATTATGATGTCATTAGAACTGACTTGACTACGAGTGATGTGCAATAACTTGGAAATGTTCTCATGTTTGACCTACTATACACATGATGAGAGGCTAAAAAGTTGCCATTCCTAAATTTTGTACTTTATGCATTTACTGTTGAAACTGTAACTTGAATTTTGTCATTCCTTATCAAATTGAGAACATTGAAAGTGAGCCTTGGAACAACTGATAAGGTTACTTCTTTGTGACCAAAGATCGCGAATTTGAATAACAGAAACAGCCTCTTTGTAAAATGCAAAGAGAAGATTGCATACAATTAATGTCTCACCTCCAATATCGCAAAACGGGGAGCCACAAGTCTATGGTTCTTGTTGTTGTATTATCAAATTGAGAACATTACAACCACATAATGCTGTAATTTAGTGTTGTGAAAGTACCTACTTGTCTATAAGTGATATCAAGAAGCTGCATTCTAACATTATAAACAGCTGGAATCTCCAGACTTGAAGTTCAGCGGGCCTGATAAACTTGGAAGGCTGGAATATTTTCAACATCTCGGAAATGCTAAGTTTTGCCTTGCTCCACGAGGAGAATCTTCTTGGACACTTCGCTTCTACGAGTCCTTTTTTGTGGTCTCTCTCTCTCTCTCTCTCTCTCTCTCTCTCTCCCTCTCCCTCTCCCCGTGTGTGTGTGTTTGTACACAAACCATATGCACAAACATTAGCATGCTGACATGTTGTTAAAAATTTTTTCTTAATAGGAGTGCGTACCTATTATATTATCGGATCAAGCGGAGTTCCCTTTTCAAAATGTGATTGATTACACTGAGATATCAATCAAATGGCCATCTACTCGGATAGGTCCTGAACTATTGGAGTATCTGGAGTCTATATCAGGTTATAAATAACATTCTTTTGTCGATTTAATCACTTCATCAACCTTTCAGGATCACGTAATTACACTTTTGGATTTTGTTTTGATTTTTCAGATGTAGATATAGAGAGAATGATAGTTAGGGGTAGACAGATTCGATGCTTATGGGTATATGCTCCAGAATCTGAGCCATGCTCTGCAATGCAAGGAATAATGTGGGAGCTTCAAAGAAAAGTAAGACATTTTCATCAATCGGCGGAGACATTCTGGCTGCACAATCGAACTATTGTGGATAGAAACTTTGTGGAGTTCTCAAGCTGGAAGCCTCCCCTGTCTTTGCCCTGATCATTGTTAAATGTTTTCACAATTGTTTTCGTTTGTCTCGTGGAAAATACTCTGAATTGTTGTGGCCTATGATGTCCGAGGTGAATTAGTTCTTAGGTTGACCGACATCGCCTTTTATAACATGTATACACGCACTGTATCGGAAGTTCGAGTCTTGTGCCGCATAAAAGGATACATTTGCGAGTCTATTCTGTACATTGTATTCTTCCTCATGATACCTTTTCTGCAGGCTCTGCTTGGTATAAATTAATTTATAACATGTTCATACAATTGTGTACTGAGATGTTTCGTTATTGTTTAGTGGACTTTCAGAGTTAATGGTGAAAAGAGAAACAAACGCATGCAAAATTTAAGGATGTCCGATTTGCGGTCCCGACGCCAACTGAAAGCTCGTAAGCTCGTTAGGGGAATCAAGACATTTTCTTTAAATACTGTGTCGAAGATGAAACCGAGACACGTGTTGAGACACAAATCCCCCGAGTCCTGACCTTTATCAAAAAAGAATCCCAACCTATGCACACCTATCGTACCACGTCCACAAACAACTGACACCAAAGCATACTGTCAATTTCCAGCGCTTTTGAGGCGGCATCAGCATTTAGCAGCATAATACTCAATCAGAAAACCGACTAGATTTTTGTTGTTTGGTGCGTTAAACAAACAGGAAAGTTGCATCCGCAAGTTCTATAGGCTCTGGAAAGATGGGAACCCTTTCGTTTACTATCTGCAACTTTTCCTGGAGTTGTCATCACAACCCACTAATTCCTTATTATTATCATCATCCTCTAAAAGAACGTAGAATATCGACGCCTAATCCTAAAGCAGCAGCGAACTCGAGGGAAACCTACGTACTTAATGGTGAAGATGAGAAATCAGGGTTTTTGCATAGAAGGTCCATTTTGATTTCTGGGATTTCTCTAGCCTCTACAGGAGATTTTGGATTTCCCGGCGAAGGATTGGCAGTGGTGAAACAAGGTCTTCTTGCTGGCAGGGTACCTGGATTATCCGAACCGGATGAGAAAGGTTGGTTTTCAGAGTTCCACTTTTTCTTTTCCTTGGTTTCTGTTCTTTACTAAAATCAGCGTGCAAGTTGCAAGGTTGAAGAAGTGATTTACATATTTTACTAATGACCATAAAAATTGTTTTGTTGGTTGCCCTTAAAATGTAGAGGAGAATCATAATCTCGCAGGATTTAAGAAGCAACCCCCATTTCTCAATACAGTCGCTCAATTCCCAAGTCAACATGTTTTAGTTGATGGAGGGAAAGAAGACGTTCATTTCTGTAGAATCACAGCTGAGACTTTGAAAATATTCATGTGAAAGAGAGTTCGATATAAACAAAATTCTTGTTTCTACCATCATCTTTTCTGCGCCTCCTCTTCTTTTCAGCTTGTGGATGAAATTTGCTTGGTTGCTTTACCAAAAGATAGCACGGCAAGACAAGACAACTGTCTTGGTATAACACTTCTTGAGAAACCAAGATATAAATCATGTAGAGGCACCTCATCTACCAGATGCGATTTTTCTTTATTCTTCCTAAAATGAACGAAAGTGAATGATCAACTTCATTAGCCACAACTTGATCAGACAGGTTGGAGGACATACCGCAGGCCAGAAGAGAAGTCTGGAGGACACGGTGTTGGATGGAGTCCAATCATCCCTTACGTATTTTCAGTGCCAGGAGATTGGGAAGAGGTATAGATCTTTTAGATAGCATTGAAGTTTCTGTACAAAAGCCTCAGAATTTAAGTCGTCAAGGATTAATCCTGGGATTCAATCAGTGGTCCAGATTATATGATTGCTTTCAGACTTTAATCCGTTGTTATATGCCTGTTTCCCAACTCTTGAGTCTTGTATCCTTTACAATTCACTTTCTTCTGCTGCCTATTTAACAGGTTCCGGTGTCCATAGCTGATCTAGGCGGCACAGAGATTGATTTGAGATTCGCTAGCTCCAAAGAAGGACGTCTGTTTGTCATTGTTGCTCCTGTTTTAAGATTTGCTGATGGTTCTTATTCTTTCTGCCTAATTTTCTTTCTTTGTACTTTGATTGTTGAAAAACAAACACCATCCACATCTCTTTATTTCCCTTCTACAATAGCAAGGGCGACAAGCCTAACTAGTATTGAAATATTATCTTGATTCATGCAGATCTTGGTAGTAATGCTACAATTCAACAGATTGGACCTCCAGATAAGGTGATTAATGCATTTGGACCTGAAGTCATAGGAGAAAATGTGGAAGGGAAGGTTCTTAGCATTAATGTAATCGAACATTCTGGAAGAACATACTATCAATATGAGTTAGAACCACCTCATGTGCTCATTACAGCAACTGCTGCTGGAAATCGGCTCTACTTGATCGGTGTAACAGGAAATGGTAAGGAATGAATACTGTATTTGTCTCACAAACAAATGTTGCATAAGCATATGAACTGCTGATGTAATTGCATTTGGTGGTATATTTTGTAGGCCTTCAGTGGAAGAGGCACTACAATGATTTAAAGAGGATAGCTGACTCCTTCCGCGTTGTGTAGTGCAGCACAATTTGATTTCCCATACCAGCCTTGAAGTATGCATTTTTTCCCACGGTGCACTGCACAATGTTCCAGAATAAGAAACAGATAGTAGATTTTAAACGACAAGAATGTACTGTTAACATCATAATTTAGAAGTTAAATGAGAAAAGCTTCATTATAACAGAAGATACTGTATTCAGTGCAGCAAACTAGCTACCCGTTTCTTGAAACATGGGACTGAAACTGTGATGAAAGATCTCGTGTGGTTTTCATCGGTTAAAACAGGTTTATTAGCCCACATGCATCTACTGTGGTGCAGTGAGGGATTCCACTCAACTATATAGTTGGATGGATAATCAACGGTTATATAACATTTGCTTACTGGCAACCATGCACTACCACTACATTGCTGGGCAAACAGAAAACTGTCATGGAGCGTTGATCTTATATTCTTTTAGTAGTAGCTCCCAATTTCTAGCCTCTTAATAGCAAATTGGTCTTCATCCAGTCGTCCTGATTTCATACAGTACGTGGAAGACATAACTTCCCTGTATCAGCAAGCGTAATTGAACTTCGTCCAGGAATTTTTTGAAGCCCTTTAGTGACCATTACCATCCTCATACTTTCAGCCTTCACCCAACTATTAGCAGCAGCATAAATATTTGACAGCAGCACATAATGTGGATAGCAACTAAGATCAGCTGCACTTACGTCTTCCCTCACTCGCTCCACCAAGTCTCCTCTATCCATGTGAATTCGGCAAGCTCCAAGTAAAGCACCCCAAACTGCATCATTTGGTCTTATTGGCATTTGCTTTGTTAAATTATAGGCGTCTTGTAGCCTTCCTGCACGTCCCAAAAGATCAACAACGCATCCATAATGCTTGATGCTCGCTGTCAAGCCATACTTCTCCATCTTAAACAAAGTCTCTAAGCCTTCGTTTGCAAACCCCCCATGTGCACAAGCTGAGAGAACAGATAAAAATGTTATCTCGTCAGGTTTTACGTTTGACTCCTCCATTCTCCTGAAAAACTTAAGGGCCTCTTCACACTGCCCGTGGACAGCTAAGCCTGAAATTATTGTATTCCAACAGGAAATGTTTTTATTGGGAATTATTTCAAATATCAATCTGGCATTTTTCAAATCCCCACATTTTGCATACATGTCGACTAATGCATTCGTAACAAACTGGTTCATCTTTATCCTTTTATTGTATATCAGCTGGTGAATATATGTACCAAAGTCCAATAGCCCCAACTGAGCACACGCAGACAAGACGCTCACCACCGTAACTTCATCAGGCTGAAAACCCTCAGCTTGCATGTTCCGAAATGCTTCCAAACCTTCTTCGCAGAACCCATTTTGTACATACCCACAAATCAAAGCATTCCAATTAACCAAGTTTCTAACTGGAATTCGATCAAAAATAACTCTGGCCTCCCTAACGGCTCCTATCTTGCAGTACCCAGAAATCATTGATGACCACACAAAGAAGTTCCTCTCTGGCATCTCCTTAAAAAGTGATCTTGCTGCAGCCATCTCCCCCTTACTCGCGTATCCATCAACCATGACTGTCCATGTGACGACATTCTTCAACTCAGACGGTACTTGGTTGAACATATTCCTAGCTGTCACCAAATCTCCACACTTAGCCAACCCACTAATCATCTCATTCCAAGTGACTGCAGTTTTGGTCGGCATCTTCTGAAATAATCTTAAAGCAGATTTTGCATCTCCGTTTCCAAAATAACCACCAATCATGGCATTCCACGAAACAACGTTCTTTTCAGGCATATTATCAAACACTCTACGTGACTCAAAAACATCGCCGCATTTGGCGTACATGGCAATCAACGACGTCCCGATGAGGACATCCAAATTGGCTCCTATCTTGATTGCCTCTGCGTGCAAAGACTTCCCAAATGCAAGCATGGGAACAGCGGCGCATGCCTTGAGAATCAAGGGGATTAAGCCCAAAATGCAGGGTCTTTTCTGGCGAATTTGTTTGTATGCGACGAGGGCTTCTCCAGGCGAGCCTTGGGAGAGGTGTTCCCTTACGAAACCAGACCAACCGCGTTGATCCGGGCTTGTTTTCAGGGTAATTTGTGCAGCTCTGTTGATTTCCATGACTCTTTTCTGCATCAAGTATTACTCTAAGCTTATTTGCCCGCTTCATCCCATGTTACTATAATCATAAAACGGCGTCCGAGAATGGAACCAGTAATTAACTAGAACTTTAATGCACGATTCCTATGTATAACTAATCAAATGATAGAACAACACAAATACATATGAAGGAAAACAATAAAAATGTTTCCCTTCTTACATGTTTAAATTGAAAGAATAAATTTTATATTTTATTATGTATTAAAAAATCAAGCATAAGCTATGATTTAGAAAAGAGTCATTGTTCAATTTTATTAAAACATTTTAATATGTGATAAAAATTATGATAATATTAAATTAACTTGAATAATTCAAAAGTTATATGCTATTTAAAAGAATTAAAGTAAACGATAAAACATTATATTATTATTCGAGTTTCAATAACTTTTTTAATTACAAGAGGTTCATATTTTGTGAAACTCTTAATTTTTAGACCATACACCTATTTTTCTAAAGCTGAAGGTATCAGCAGCAAAAATGAAAGACCCTTTTAGATTATTCAGCTCACTTATAGATCACTATGATTTCAATTCACTACTTGATAAGCGCTTGCAATTAGAATGTGGAGGCAATCATGCTTACATATGCTCTCAATTCTTAAAAGCCCTCAAAATTGGATGTGTGAGACTAATGACTAAAGGTTATGATCCTCTTAAACACGAGAAGAGAGAGGCTTTTGATAAGTTCAATTGTGTATATGAATCTCTGGCCAGAAATCCTGAAGATCCTCATACACGAATTGAAGCTCTAGAGACATACACCCACCTCACAACTTAGACAGAAAGCTAGGAAATACAAAATTATTTCACAATATGATACAAGGAAGAAGGAATAGAAACAAGATCCTAGCTCTTAAAGACATGAGGGGAAATGTGGTTAATGATCAACTGGAAGTTAAGGAACTAGCTATGGAGCATTTTAAGAATATTCTAAGAAGGAATAGCCAAACTGATGAACTGCCCCAACATTTGATAGACAACCTTAGTAATTCAGTGTCTTATGAACAAATGCTAACACTAACAGAAGAAGTAACTTCACAAGAGATCAAAGAAACTTTATCCTCATTCTCTCCTATTGGTGATACTGATACATACTCATGTCTATGCACGTGTTACCTCTGGAAACCCTTATGTGCTAAATTTGGGTTATACAGTAATCATCACACCCGCTCGTATATCTCTTGTATATTAAACACAATATCACATATTAATTTCATAATTAATCAATACAATTGATTAATCCTAGGACTGCAACATACTAGATTCATTAATTGGATAATTTTTTTCAATTGGTATCAGAGCCAATTAACCCTAATTGTGTCGCCAATTTTGTGTAATTTTCAAGATATTCATTTTCATGGAATTTCGTTTCTGATTTTGTTAATTGCTTTTGTGAAACCATGAAAACCATTCTTTTTTTGAAAAAAAGTATCTTACGAATTTTTTTCGAACCTATTCAGTAGCTTTTTCTATAAAATTGATTTGAGGTTTTTCATAGATTGTTACATTCTAAATCTAATGACACCAATTTTGTTGAAAACGAACCAAAATTGAAAGAGTTATGAAAGTTTTCTAAGTTGGGTCATGAACCGGATCAGACGACCCAAATATCAATCAGTCGGGTCGGTCATCCTAGTGGAGAAGACACAGCTTGACCCGGATGACTCTTCCCCACGAGCAGTTGCACGTGCAGGTGCGTGTGGCCGTCTCTGTTGGTCGTTTTTCCCAAAATTTGTGTGTTTGCTCTATTTATCCTGTTCTAATTTATGGGTTTTTTTTCTGAAATTTTTGGAATAATATATTTTTTATTTTTCTGAATTTTAGAATTCATAAATATATAATGTACTCTCTGAATTTTCTCTTGAAAATTTTTGTAGTTGTTTCTAGTATTATTTGGTTTTGTGAGATCTTGTGTACTCTCAAATTTATGTAGTTATGCACCAAAATTAATTTTAGATGTAGTTTATGCATATAATATTATATTATATGATTAGTATGGTTAATTTTGTAATTATGGTGCTAACTAGAACCTATGAGGGCAATCTTGGGGAATGTTATTGGACTATTATCATTTACTTTGTGTAATTATAACTCTTCTATTGTGAAACCAATTATTACAAAATGCTATTGTGATATTGTTATTGGGCGTACATTAGATACTATATTATTGATGTACTTACCCTATTAGTTTGTCTTTATCAATGTGGTTTCTAATGCTTTGTTTAATTCATTGAATTATGTCTTTAAGTTTTCAGTATGCTCTCGATATTAGCTTTAGGGCATAATTTAATATTATGGATGATCTGTGTTGTAATTCGGGACCCTTAGGCGGGATTGCAATTACATGAGAACCCAGTTGTATTGTTTGCCCAATTTTGTTATTTATTGATACATTTGTTAAATCTCCTTGCATTGTATCAATTTTCAGCTTTGAATTCTTTGATTAAGCTTAATGGGACCAATTATGAAGACTAGTTTGAATTTTTGAATATTTTTTTGGCAGTTTCTAATGTTGATGTTGCTCTTTTTGAGGATGAGCCTGCATAACCCACTATTGAGACTTCCACCGCAGATAAAGTTAAATATGATAAGTGGGTTCGTTATAACAAGGTCTGTTTGATGACCATCAAGTACACAATAGAGAAGACTATTAAAGAGAGCATTACAGAAAATGATAAGGCCAAAAATTATCTCAAGGCTGTTGTTGAAAAATTTCATAAGTTTGATAAGACTGAAAAGTTTGTCTTTACTATATAAGACCAAGTATGATGGTGTGGGTGGTGTTTGTGAGCATGTTATGAAACTTGTGAATTGGTATAATAAGTTGAAGGCCATGAAAGTTGTGCTGGAAGATTATTATCTGACCTGACAGGTGTTTGAATCTCTTCTAGCTAAGTTTAATGTTCTTAAGACTAATTATCATGCTCAAAAAGATGAATGGAGCAATGATGAATTGATTTCTATTCTTATTCAAGAAGAGCATACTATGAAGAAGGGAAAATCCTATAGTATTCATCGCACTTCTCATAGGAGTGGTGAAAAGAAGAAATTTTATAGAAACAAACAAGGTAAGCCTCAATTTCAGAAGAAGGGGAATGATAATCCTACATTACCTTCTGGGCCTGGTGAGAGTTCTAGTACTAAGTCCAAGCCTGTTTTTAATGGAAGCTGCAACTTTTTTCATGAACATGGGTATAGACAGCGTGACTACGTGAAGTTTAAGAAATGGTTGGCAAAGAAGAAAGGAGTTCAAAAGCAGGCGGAAACCAAATAAAGGAGAGTTGATGGTGCAACTAGGAGATGGATTTAATGTTAATATTGAGCACATAGGAGTATTCCTTGAAGTTGAGTAGTGGACATGATTTGTTTTTGAAAGATATTGTTTATGTGCTTTCAATGAGAAGGAATTTGATTTCAATTTATGTTATACACAATTGTAGATACATTTTTCATATAATCAATAATGGTGTTGTTTTGTACTATAATTCTACTGTTGTTGGTTCTGCAATTATGTGTGATGGATTGTTTATACTAATTGCTAATTCTTCTAATTTTGACTGATCACATGATGATGTTAATGCTGTAGTTGGAAAGAAACGTGGGAGAGTTGCAAAAAAATATTCTATATTGTGGCATAAACGATTAGAACATATCTCTAAGGAAAGAATGGAGAGGTTGATTAAGGAAACTATTTTACATGATCTGGACTTCTCTGATTTATGAAATGAAGTTTACAACTAAAGTAAGAAAGGAGAAAATTACTAGGAAGGAGGAACCATTACAGATAATTCACACAGACAGTTGTGGACCTATTACTCCCATTACCATGGGAGGCTATAGGTACTTCATTACCTTTATTGATGATTTTTCTCAGGATGGTTTGATTGAATTGTTGCATGAGAAATCTAAATCATTGGATGCTTTTAAGTCACTGAAAATTGTCATTTAGGAAGCGGATCAAATGTGTAAGATTTGATAGAGGTAGTGAGTATTATGATTGATATGATAAAACTGGAAGAAACTCGGGCCCTTTTGCTAGATACTTGCAAGATTGTAAAATTGAGGCGCAATATACTATGCCTAACACTACTCAACAAAATGAGATTGCAGAGAGACAAAATTTTACTCTCATAGAGATGGTTAGGTGCATGCTTAGTCACTCCACCTTACCAAAGTTCTTGTGGGGAGACGCCTAGAGGACTGCTATTTATTTTCTCAATCATATGCCTAGTAAGTCTATACCAAAGACTCCTTTTAAGCTTATATCAGGAAAGAAGCCCATTTTGAAGTATTTTCGTGTTTAAGGCTATAAAGCTGAGGTGAGGACTTATAATCCTCAACTAAAGAAGCTTGATCCTAGAACTATTTCAGGTTACTTTATTGGTTATTGTATTGGCTCAAAAGGTTCAAGATTTTATTGTCCCAATCACACTACGAGAGTAATTAAATCAGATCAAGCTATCTATTTTGAAGGGGACATGGAATATAATGAAAGACATGAGTCTCATGTTGTTGATTTCAGAAAGGATCGTGTTGTTGTTCCTACACCTATTGTTTTTCATCCTGCGGCAATTCAGTCTCCTCTGATTCATAATGATATTGCTGATCCAGGAAATGATGTTGAAATTCCTCAATAAGTTGGCATTGATACTCAAGTCCTATAAGTGGTCGTAGTTTCACCTAGGAGATCTGAAAGGATTCCTAAATTTACTGAGTCTTTTAAATTATGAGACTAATACATTTACTTGGAGGTGCATGAATTCAATTTAGTTGAACACTCAGATCTAATTTCTTTTCAGGATGCCATTTCTAGTTCTCGTAGATCACAATGGTTGGCGGTCATAGAAGATGAGCTGGCTTCTATGAGTATGAATGACATTTAGGATTTGGTGGAATTACCCAGTGGTTGTAAGATTGTGAGGTATAAATGGGTCTTTAAGACTGAACATGATGCTAGAGGTGAGATAGAAAGGTACAAAGGCACAATTGTTGGAAAGGGGTATAACCAGAGGGAAGGTATAGACTATAAAGAGACTTTTTTCCCGAACTCTATTAAAGATTCATTACGTATTGTGATGGCTTTGGTTGTTCATTTTGATTTGGAGCTCTATCAAATAGATGTGAAAACTACTTTCCTAAATGGTGATTTATGTGAAGATGTGTTCATGAATCAGTATGTTGGTTTTGTTGAGAAAGGTAAGGAGCACATAGTATACAAATTAAGAAAATCCATTTATGAGCCGAAACAAATCTCCAGACAATGGTACTTGAAGTTTGAACAAATTGGTTGCTACCTTGGTTTCAAGGGAAATGTTGTTGATCAATGCATTTACTTGAAGAATAGTAGAAGAAAATTCGTTATTCTTGTCTTATATGTTGATGACATTCTTTTAACTAATAATGATATAGGTTTTCTTTCTGAGATTAAACAAATGTTGACATCTCATTTTGATATGAAAGATCTCAGTGATGCTTCTTTTGTCCTAGGCATTGAAATTCATCATGATAGATCTCGTGGTGTTCTTGGTTTTTCTCAAAAAAGGTATATTAAAAGGGTCTTAAATAGATTCAACATGAAGACTTGTAATCCTTGCAGTGCACCCATTCAAAAGAGTGAAAAACTCTCGAATAGTCAACGTTCTCAAAATGATAAAGATAAGTCTGAGATGGAAAAATTACCATATGCTTCTACTGTTGGCAATCTTATGTATGCTTAAGTTTGTACACGTCCTAATATTGCTTTTATTGTTGGTGTACTTGGGAGATTTTTGAGCAACCCTAGTGTGGGTCATTGACAAACTGTGAAATAAATTCTGAGGTATCTACAAAGTACTAAAGAATACATGCTGACTTACAGGATATCTGATCACCTTGAGGTGATAGCTTATTCTAATTTTGATTATGATGGCTACCTTGATGATCAGAAATCCACATCAGGTTCTATCTTTATGTTTGTTGATGAAGCTGTATCTTGAAAATGTGTTAAACAAACACTTACAGCAACTTCAACTGTGGAGGTAAAGTATGTGGCTTATTACGAAGCTACTCGACAGACAATATGGTTGAGGAATTTCATTTATGAGCTTCATGTTGTAGAGAGTGTATCTAGACCTCTAACCATTTACTATGATAACTCTGTTGTAATGGGCTTCTCTCAAATATGCAAGAGCTCTTAGCGTTCAAAATATTTTGATACAAAGTATATGTTTGTTAAAGAGAAGGTTAAGGAGTTTCAGACCCTTATAGAACATATACCCACCAATCTTATGATGGTAGATCCTCTAACCAAAGGCTTGACTGTTAAGGCTTTTGTGAGTCATGTAACCTGTTTGAGTCTATTTAGATCTTTTGATGTCTTGGATTAGTAGGAGTTTGTCCTTTATGTTAATTTTGATAGCAACATTGTATTTGACTATTTTGTTATTCGGTATAAAGACTTTTTCTTATAATTGTTGCAATTATTATTATTGCCATATACTTTATTGATATACTGCACAGATATATTTAAATGTTTGTATATATATATAGCATTTTGTTGGAGACATTTTGTACCCAGTCTTATTTTATTGTTCTGAGATATTTCGTTAAATCTCAATTGGCATCTTAGGTAGATTCTTGGGTCATTTTGTTTGAAATTGCACAAACGGATTACCATTTTGTGTGCATTTCAATATAACACATTCTGTTTTGGTCATCGAGGTATTAGTATCTTGCATTTATGTTGTTAGTACTTCAATCGGATCTGATTTCTATACTGTTGAAGTACTTGTAATCTCATTTTGAACTTATGATTGAGAGATTGTTAGCTCTAGGCATCTTATTGTTTCCACATATTGTTATATTAATTTGGGGATTTGTTTATGTTATTCATTGATATTGGTTATGCTATCTAAGTGGGAGAATGATAGAATTTTATCATAATTTTGTGGACAAGCATATTGTGGACTAGCATAATAAACATAATTTTGTACAAACCCCGATTAATTAGATGTCAATGGTACTTCTCTCATACGTGTCATTAGGCCTGTGTTCATGGGCTTGTTATGATGGGTAGGCTTGACCCATATATTGCAGTGCACAAGAAGCCCTACTACTAAATAACCTTAAATACAGTCACCTCATTGAGAACTATACGAGATTTTTTTTCTAATAATGGTTTGGAATAACAATAATCAATTCTCTGCATCTCTGTCATTCCGCTTCACAAAAAAATAACAATGAATTCAATTGTTCCTTAATTTTCAGGTATTTGTCCATCTAATTATTGAATCTAGTATGTTGCAATCCTAGGGTTAATCAATTGTATTGATTAATTATGAAATTAATCTGTGATATAGTGTTTAATTTTCTTCATTGTATTTGAAATTCAAATTTAAAAAGACAATATTAAGATGTAGATGAGAGAAGAGGCAAAAAAATGCATAAATAGAAACCTTAAAGTAAATTTTAAAAAAGAGAAACAACTAAAGAAATCCCTTTAAAGTAGGTTTTTATCAATATAGAGTAAGTTCCTAAAGATTTTAAGGATTCCAACCATGTTTTCCAAGACTTCCAACTTTTTCTTTAGTTTTGATCTTTTTTCCTATTATTATAAGCTAAAATTACCAAAAGGCATATCTCGGAGTATTAATTGAATCTTAATAAAATTAAAAAAATTATTAGGTAA
>JANIHY010000006.1:22991509-23010976 GCA_027479065.1 Erythroxylum brevipes | reverse complement strand
CAGAAGAAGCTGAGACTTGGTTGAGAAAGACCGAGAGAATATTGGATCAGATGGATTGTGAGGATGATGAGAAAGTTGTATATGGTGCAAGCCTGTTATAGGGAGATGCTTTGCATTAGTGGGAGAGTGTTCTAGGGAGCCAGATGAGACCACCAGTGCTGGCATGGAAGGACTTCTTAACTGTTTACAGGAAGAAATACCTATCTGAGGTGTACATTCAGCAGAAACAGAGGGAGTTCTTGAGTCTCACCCAGAGGGAAATGACGGTGAGTGAATATGAGTGCCAGTTTACACAGCTCTCTCGATATGCAGCAGAGATGATGATGAGTGAGGCCACTAAGTGTCATAGATTTGAATCGAGGTTACACATAGCTATCAGAGAGAAAGTGGTGGTGCATAATTTTTGCGATTTCTAACAGCTGGTTGAAGCAACTTTGAGGGTAGAGAACATTGAGAACATTAAAAGTGCTGTGAGCAAAAAGAGAAAGGGAAGAGAACAATTCAAGAGGGGAGGTGGTACTTCTATGCCAGAGAGGAGTACCAGAACTTTCCCTACACAGTCTGAGGAGAGGAGTAGTGGTGCCAGCAGGCCTAAACCAATGAAGACTTCTACCATTTCTCATCAAGCCTCAACGGTGGGAGGCAGTAGAGTGGGAGAAGGGGGCAAGTCATCCGCCCTTAAGTGCGACTATTACGACAAGTTCCATGGAGGGGAATGCTACAGGCTGATCGAAGCTTGTTTCAAATGTGGAGAGAAAGGGCTTATGACAAGAGAGTGTCCACAGTATGCAAGAAGAGAGGGAACACAGAGGCAACCATCGAGGAGAACTAAGGCAATGGGACACAGGACAATAGCTGAAGAGGGCAGTTCTGATGTGGCTAAGAGGCCGAATCCTCCAAGAAGACCCAGGGGCAAGCACCAGCCAGAGTGTTTGCAATGACAAGGGAGGATGTATAGGCGGCCCCAGAAGTTGTGAATGGTATGATTAAATTATTTGATGATGATGTAATTGTTTTGATTGACCCACGTTCTACTCATTCTTTTATTTCATCAGGTAGAACTGTGTCGGGTAGAGATTTGAACCCCTTGAATACTCCTTTGATGGTGAGTACTCCCATTGGCTAGTACATTGTGATTAGTCAAATTTATAGAGATTGTGAGATACTTATTGGTGGGGGACACACAGTGGTAGATATAATGCCATTGAAGATAGCAGGATTGGATGTAATTTTGGGCATGGACACATTGGATAAGTATAATGCTAATTTGGAATGTAAACGAAAGACAGTAGAGTTTGAGATGGATGACGGGAAGAAGCCAGTGTTTGTGGGAGATAGGAAGTTAAGCCTACTTAGAGTTGTTTCAGCTCTGCTAGCTGAGAAAATGATGAGAAAAGGGTGTGAGGCCTTTTTGGCCTATGTGGTAGACACGTGGCCAGAAAGAGAGAAGCTAGAAGATATGCCAGTGGTCATAGAATTCTCGGATGTCTTCCCCGAAGAGTTACCAGGACTATCGCCACCTAGGGAAATTGAATTTCCCATTGAGCTTCTTCCAAGTACAATGTCAATTTCGATTCCGCCTTATAGAATGGCTCCAGCAGAATTGAAGGAGCTTAAGGAACAATTGGAAAACTTGTTGGAGAAGGTTATATTAGGTCGAGCTCCTCACGTTGGGGAGCTCCGGTTCTTTTTGTGAAGAAGAAAGATAGATTTTTGAGAATGTGTGTGGATTATAGGAGGCTTAACCATGTCACCATTAAGAACAGATATCCACTCCCACGCATAGATGATTTGTTTGATCAATTGCAAGGGGCAAGGATCTTTTCTAAGATAGATTTGAGATTTGGGTACCACCAGTTAAGGATAAAGGAGTCCGATGTATCGAAGACTGCTTTTAGAACAAGGTACGACCACTTTAAGTTCTTGGTCATGCCTTTTGGGTTGACAAATGCACCTGCAGCTTTCATGGATTTAATAAATAGAGTCTTTAGACCTTTCTTAGACCATTTTTTCATTGTCTTTATTGATGATGTTTTGGTTTATTCTAGGAGTGATAAGGAACACGAGGAACATTTAAGAATTTCTTTGGAGACATTAAGAAGGAATAAGTTGTATGCCAAATTCGAGAAATGTGAATTTTGGCTAAAAGAAGTGACATTTCTTGGACATGTGATTTTAGAGAAAGGGGTTCATGTGGATCCAAGGAAGATAGAAGCAGTTGTGAAATGGGAAGCACCTAAGAATGTGGCTCAAATGAGAAGTTCCTTGGGACTAGCTGGGTATTATAGAAGGTTTGTAGAGAGTTTTTCTATAATAGCAGCTCCACTTTCTAAATTGACAAGAAAGAATAAGACATTTATATGGACAGAGGAATGCCAGAGTAGTTTTGAGGAATTGAAGAACCGACTTACAATTGCATCAGTTTTGACTTTGCCCTTGGGAAGTGATAGATATATAGTGTATAGTGATGCCTCAAGGAAGGGATTAGGCTGTGTGTTGATGCAGGATGATAAAGTGATTGCTTATGCTTCTAGGCAATTAAAGCCTTATGAGATGAATTATCCTACACATGATTTTGAGTTAGCGACCATAATCTTTGCATTAAAAATTTGGATACATTACTTGTATGGAGTCACCACTAGGGTGTTTACAGAGCATAAGAGTCTTAAATATTTGATGAGCCAAAAGGAGTTGAATTTGAGACAAAGAAGGTGGTTAGAACTGTTGAAAGATTATGATTTGATGATAGAATACCATCCAGGGAAAGCTAATGTAGTAGCGGATGCATTAAGTAGGAAGTCAACTATGGCACACGTGGAGACAGTATACCTTCCTTTTTTGATATAATTAGCCAAACTTAAAGTGATAATGAGACAAACCAAATCTGGTTGTGTGTTGGCTACTTTTAGAGTGAGACCAGTATTGAATGAAAGGATTAGGGATTTGCAGAAACAAGATGAGTGTTTGAGTAGGATTCGTAAAGAGATTAAAAGTGGTAAATCTTCTGGGATAGAAATCAGAGAAGATGGATTGATGGTGGTAGGTAATAGATTATGTGTTCCAGATGGGTTGGAGTTGAAAGAAGAGATTCTAGATGAAGCACACAATGCGCCTTATGCTATGCACCCAGGAAGTACGAGAATGTATAGAGATTTGAAGGAGCATTTCTGGTAGAAAGGAATGAAGAAAGAAGTTGCTGAATATGCTAAAAGATGCTTAGTGTGCCAGCAAGTCAAAGCTGAACACCAGGCGCCTTCAGGCAAACTTAAACCTCTATCGATTCCGGAATGGAAGTGGGAGAAGATTATGATGGATTTCTTGATGCGATTGCCGAGGACTAACAGGAAGCATGATGCGATATGGGTGATTGTGGATAGGTTAACCAAATCCGCACATTTCTTGCCAATTAAGCAGACAGATTCTTTGAATGTTTTGGCCAAGAAATATGTAAATGAAATAATCAGACTGCATGGGATTCCAAGCTCTATAGTTTCAGATAGAGACCCCAAGTTCACCTCCAGATTCTGGGAAAGCTTTTAGGAAGCTTTGGAAACTAAGTTACATTTTAGTACAGCTTTCCATCCACAAACTAATGGCTAATCAGAAAGGACAATACGGACATTGGAGGAAATGTTAAGAGCTTGCGTCATGGATTTCAAAGGTTCTTGGGATGATCATTTACCTTTAATTGAGTTTGTTTATAATAATTCCTACCACTCAGAAATTCAGATGGCACCTTATGAAGCTTTGTATGGTAGGAGGTGTAAAACTCTTATTTATTGGGATGAAGAAGGTGAAAGGAGACTTGTAGGACCTGAGTTGGTGTAAGTCACAGTTGATAAGATTAAATTGATGAAGCAAAGAATTAAAGTATCTTAAGACAGAATGAAGAGTTATGAGGATGCACATAGAAGGGAAATGGAGTTTGAAGTTGGAGACAAAGTACTCCTTAGAGCTTCTCCGTGGAAGGGAGTCTTAAGATTTGGTAAGAAGGGCAAGCTTAGTCCGAGATATATAGGCCCTTATGAAATCATTGAGAAGATTGGGCCCTTAGCCTATAAGTTAGCTTTGCCACCAGAGTTATCTAAGATTCACAATGTCTTTCATGTGTCAATGTTAAGAAAGTACCGGTCGGATCATTCGCACATAATTCAACCTTCCGAGGTTCAGCTAAGGGAGGATTTGGTATATGAGGAGCAACTAGTGGAGATTTTAGATTCAAAAGAAAAGGTTTTAAGAAACATGGTTATGAAACTATTTAAAGTCTTATAGAGAAACCATTCGACTGAGGAGGCAACAACTAGTGCCTTTATTAATATATTTGATGCATAGTTGAAAGGCTACAAGACACTGAAAGATTCAATTTTATGATGAATTCAAAGAGTTTGTTTTGGAAATGATTGTGAATTATGATTGTGAATTTATCATGTTTATAAGAAGGTTGGCAGGAGTATAGTTTTCCTTATTAGTAGGAGTATGTTGAGACATATTGCCCACAGAGAATAATAATTCTAATTTTCAATTATTGAAAAAAATTGTCCAAGAATAACTCTTGTTAAATATGAAAAGGAAATCGTTTAATTTCACAAATTAGATATATAGACAAATTGTAAGTTATTCACCTATTATAGTCTAAATTGGGGTTTTTATGAAACAGGGCTACTGGTCTTAATTAGGGCTTTCTTATTTTGGAATCTTGCCTTTTTCCTCTTGAACCTAGGTTTTGATACTTTACCATTTTTGGTAAAATGTCACCTTGATCTTTTAGCTCATCCCTAAACTAGACATTGGAGAAGGAGGATTTCCCCCCTCTCTTAACTTCCCAACAAACTCACCCATCTTCATATATAAGAAAACACTCTTGTAGTCATATTATGGGAGATCCAGAGCCCTTTGGCAAGCTTTGGTATGTAGCTGGAATTAAAGATGGCCCTGTTGCCCCTCCTGTATAAGTGTTACAACAAGGAACAACTAAATGGCAAGCATTCTTAGTAGGATATTTCCTATAAAAAAGTTGGCATACCTAAATGTTCAGAATTGACCTAATATGAATTGTAAGAAATAGGGTCTTTAATCAACACTAATAACTGAAGATGATCTATTCATCTTTTAGTTCTCATAAGAGGAAATGACTAGCAAAGTAATGGATATGGGACCTTAGCATATACAGGGTAAGCTAACATTTTTAAAAGAGTGGAAAATGGGATTCAAACTTGACATAAATGAAATCAAGACAATCCCTATTTTGATCAATATGCACAACATTACCTTTAAATATTGGTCATCCTAAGGATTAAGCTATTTAGCTAGTTATCTGGAGTTCCTCTAGCTATGGATGAAAATATAGCTAACATTAAAAGGGTGTTTGATGCAAAGATGTGCATTGAAGTGAAATATAAGAAAATAATGTTTGAAAGCATTCCTATCACAAAGGATAATTGTTGTGGAGAATTAGTGGAGGGTAACATTTTGTTGTCTTAACCTTGGAAGCCTTATATGAAATAGGCAACCAAAATTTGGATCCTCAAGGGGAATAAGAATGAAAACGGTAGTGGAAGAAATATAAATCTAGACATACTATGAAAAACAATTGCTAATCATAAGAATGTAGTTGCGGAAGAAAAGGGATAAAACAAGCAGAATCCAAATACAAGAGTTAAAATATGTGTAAATGGGAAAATTTAAGAATAAGCATCATGTTTTAAAACAGGAAAAATAGTTGTTGATCATAAGAATGTACCAGGAGAATAAAAGCAAAAGAACAAGAAAAATCCAAATATGAAAGCTAAATATGTGTAAATGGTGAAATTCAAGAAGAAACATCTTCTATTTATAAAGAGAAAATAACTATGGATCATGAGAATGCAGTAGAAGGAAAAAAAGGAAAAGAACAAGCAAATTGTGAATACACGTGCAAATGCTAATAAAATCAAGGATGATGGAGTTGAAGAGGAACAATTTGCAGTTTCACCAACACCCTAATTGAAGAAACAAGAGATAGTAAGGAAAGCCAAGATCAACAAGGGATATCACTAGAAAAATCTCAGAAAATAGTTAAGTAGCATAACTTAGAAGGAGCTAGAAATGAGGAGAACTATGAGTAGGAAAAAGATGAAGTAAATGATACTAACATATTAAAAATTTTTGGGGATGGGTTCTGATATAAAAAGTGGCTCTAAGTAAGAACAAGATGAATGGCAGGTATTACGGAATGGAAGTAGAAAATCCAAAAGAAGGCTTAAGCTTGATCTCTTTTAATGGTTTGCACTATATGAAATGTTAGACGACTTAATTATCCCAATAAGTAGCTAGCTTTAAAAGACGATATTAAAGCTAGAGAAGCAAACTTTGTTGGCTTGGTAGAAACTAAAATAAAAGAAGATGTTTTTCATAAAGGTTGAAAGGTTTCCCAGCAGATTGGATGACTTTAAACAATCACTCTAAACTCCTTAATGGAAGGGTTATTGTAGAAATAGATCATGGTCATCTACTATTATCCACATGGATTTACACTAATCAATTGATCCACTATGAATTGGTTCTTAAATCAGAAAATGTGATAATAGTTATAACAGTTTTATATGTAGCCAATTAAGAATTTCAACGAGCTAGTATATGGAGGGATTTACAAGGAATTAACTCCTCTATCTCTATCCCTTAAATGGTGGTGACTTCAACTGTTTACTGAGATCAGAAACTTTAAGGAGAAGAAGAGTTACTCATGTGGATACCAAAGAGCTGACTTCACTAGTAACTATCCTTAGACTTGTGGATCTTAAATTTCATAGGCCTATATTCACATGTAGTAATCACTAACAGCGAAACAAGTTAGTGTAAAAAAATTTAGATAGTTATTTAGAAAATAATAGTTAGCTTGCTCAAATGACCGACAATTATGTTGTTTTTGAAGAGCCATTGTTTTTTGATCACAAACTTATCAATATATGTATAAATGGCACCTTAATCAATAGTAGATCACTATTCAGATTTTTCAAATCCCTGTTAAAAACCTCTCCACTTGAATCAATTATTACAAAATACTATTAGTGTTGGACCTTATTTTTGGAGCCCAATAATCGATTCAGATATTAAGGATGCTTGACCTAGGTTTTAAGACCGAGAAGACTATTTGGGACAGTCGCATGAGGGTGATGTGAATGAAAAGTGGAAAATATTGCATTTAATAAAATAAAAAAATCTCAGCGTGGCAGCAAAGGAGAGTTCACCGTGGCTAAAAATAGGTTCGCCGCGGCGAAACCATGGAGTTATCTCCATGGAACTTTCGGGAAAAGTTCTTCGCGGCGAAAGTCATTCTTTGCTGTGGTGAAGATGCCTTCAGAAAGGTTTGCCACGATGATCATTGGCTTTGCTGCTGTGAAACCCTTAGAAATCAAAACCCACAAACATTTTAAACAAACACATACATTAAAATCTAACCATCCAAGCTTAATCATAAGCTCAACATAATCATCCAAAAAAAAACTTAAATTCTTCATTTCATTACTAAATCCAGGGAGTTTAATCAAACTTTACTTACATAACATCATACATATCAAAGCTTAATACAAACACAAAATGATGTTCAACATTGATATGCCTATAAAGCTATCCAAAATAGTCACTAACTTAAACAAAAGTCTCTAACTATCTTGGAGTTTGTCGATGCCCTGCAAGGATCAACTGTAACGATGCCCTGCAAGGATCAACTGTCGTCTTGCTTTGCACCTTAGGAGGGAAAAAATAATGGATTGAGTTACACAGCTCAGTGGCTAATATATTTATAGCCATCAACAATTTGCCACAAATTCAAGCATATGTGTATATGTATATATATCTAAGAAATTCAAGCATTTGCAAATTAGCTCAAAACTCATAATTAGGCAAGTCATCACATAACTCATAACATAGGCTTTAATCATCATGCATGCTGAGTAAATACATCGTGTTTGACAATTTAAAGATGCAATGCACAAATAAATGGCTCGAGGGTTCCATGGAAATAGAATGGAGAAACCAAGTTTACACCATGAATAGAATGAGTCCATTTTCGGAGCTCATATGCCACAAGCGGGCAGCTGGGAGAAGGTTCTTGTCAACGTGCACGTGATGAATAGAATGGTTCCACTCTTGCCCAACAAAAACACATATTCATTTTATCATATGCTTGTACTATCATGTTTTTTCTTAATTAGTTCAAAATGTTATAACGTCTTTCAAGGTATAGCATAATCACAATTCATCATGCATTATCAATCTTTATAACAATTCAAAAATCAAGCAATCTAGACATACACACACATAGGCAAGAATTTTCCAAATTATACAATAACTATAAATACATTACCCACCTAATTTCTCTTGGAATCTAATTTTAAGATTTCCTTTCCTCTTGCTCTTGGATAGGGCTTGCTTGGTTTCCTATAACAAACCAGGTTCTCATTCAAACAACATTTAAAGGAAATTCATAAGGCTTCAATAATTAAAATGCTAAAGTTGAACTATAACCCTTTCAACTGTACTTTCGGGTCAATTTTCCATGATCTTTATGATCAGGTACAAGAAGAAATTTGATGATACTTTCTTCTAGAAAAATGTCCCCCATTATTTCAAGTTTCTAACGACACCAAAATTATTCAATTTGGTTTAGAAATCTAAAAGTTATACTTCAAACATGTTGAGATTTTCCTTATACAAAACAATATTCTATACTTAACTTCCATCCAAACATTGAGATTCTTAAAGACCGAATTGAAATTTGATTTCTTGAAAAAACTTGTATCCCTATGTCTCTAGTTTACTTCAAATCAAAAATCATTCTGTTTGGATAACTACATATAAATTTATGCTCAAAATACCGAAGTATGTTTGATGTTGGAAAGTTGGCTGCGACGAATCAAAATAAGTTGGCCGTGGCGAACTTCACCCCTCAAGTTGGCCTTGGCGAACCAAGAAATGTTGGCCACGGTTAACTTTGACAAAGGCATACACAGAACATGTACATTTTCCAGATTTTTCTTCCCACCTTTCACATATAACCCATTTTAAACCTAAAACATCCCTTCTATTTCATTTTCAACTCCATTTCTACCCAAAATCATTCACAAATACATCATAATTTATCTTCGATTATTAACCCTAAAAGATTAAAAACCATTCATCAACAACTTCCTACACACATTTAACTTCATTTTCACTTCTAACTATCATTAAATATGGTTCATCCAACAATCAAGAAGGGTTAATGCTTATACTTACTTGTTTATCTTCAAACTCTTCAAGATCTCCAAAACCCTAGTTTCTATTTAATCCCCTTTTTGTATCTAAGTAAGAAGAAAGATGATAACTTACCTCTAACGAGTTGTTTCTCTTTTTTTTCTTCTTTCTTCTTCCTTAAAAGCCTTCTACGATTTTCCTCTCTTCTTCTCCTTCTTTGGTTTTCTTCTCTTCTTTTTCTTTCTCTCACTTTTGCTTCTCTCTTATTCTTCTAATTCAAGCCCCCTTTTGTTTTGTCTTTCTTCCCATTTTGCCCCTCATTAAACCAAGCTTTCCATATTTCCCCTTCTTTCTTTTAACATAAGCCTACTAACTACTTAACCTAACTTAATCCTAACACTTCATTCTAATTTCTAATTTTTAATTTCTATTCATACTTGCTAGTTTAATGACCCAATTCTAGAAATAAATAAATAAACAAACAAACAAACAAAACATATATAAATAATTAAACAAATAAATCGATAATAATTTAAAAAATTGGGGTCCAACAAAATTAGTTAGAGGTCTAGTTATAAGAGAGAAGTCCTTTATTAATCAACAGTATAGTCCTACATGTACCAAAAATGCACGCATGCCTTTGACATTATTAGGTGGGGGAGGCTTGTCAATGACCTCTATTTTAGCTTTATTCACTTCTATGCCTTCATATGATATCTTTTGTCCTAACACTACACCCTTGTGTACCATAAAGCGACATTTCTCTCAATTTTGAATCAATTACGATTCCTTACATCTTTGAAGAAATCTATCTAAATTTGTCAAAAAATGGTCAAAAAAGTCTCTAAAGACCAAAAAATCATCTATACAAATTTCCATAATTTCCTCAATCTTATCTGTAATGAAAGACATCATGCACCTTTGAAAATTTGTTGGTTTATTACAAAGCCCAAAGGACATCCATTTATAAGCAAATGTTACATAAGGATATATGAAAATGGTCTTCTCTTAATCTTTCGAATAGATAAAAATCTAATTTTGTACCCCGAATATACATCAAAGAATTAATAGAATATGTGTCCAACCACTCTTTCAATCATCTTGTCAACAAATGGTAAAGGAAAGTGAACCTTCATAGTCACACATTAAGTTGTATATAATCATTACAAATTCTCTAACTTATGACTGTTGAAGTAGAGATCAACTCACACTTTTCACTCTTCATCATCATCATGTCTTCTTTTTTAGGCACACATACATACTGGACTAACCTATTCACTATCCAAAATAGGTAAAAGATACTTGCATCTAAAAGCTTTACCAATTCCTTTTTAACCACTTCTTTTACATGAGGGTTTCGTCTTCTTTTTCTTTCCCTTATAGCCTTACACCCTTAATCAAGGTTTCTCCTATGCTTGCTTAGCTCTTATATAAAAAATTTCAATCTCATAGCTCTCATCCTCTCCCTAATTATTTCTACCAATCTCTTTTCTTGGTCCTCATCTATATTCAATGGAACTATGTTGGGTAGAGTCTGACCCTCGCCTAGAAAGGTATATCTAAGGTATATAGGTAAAGGTTTCGACTTTAGAGTGGGTAGTTTGTCTGTGGAGGGTAGCATGGGAATTTCCACCCTCTCTAAGATCTCTTGCTTTGATTTTTCACCCAACTCCTCCTCTAAATCTCTATCATCCTCTACATCATCAACAGTAACTTCTTTTCTATGACTTTCCTCTTGCTCTTTTGTACACTCAACCATTATATCAATTTTCATATAAGAGTTTCCCTCGTTCAAATTATTTAGTAATTTATTCATGTTGAAGTCAACTTACTCATCACCAATCTAAAGAATTAGTTTCCCTTTATGGATATCTACCAACACCTTCTACATTCATATATGGTTTGTCAAGAATTAATAGACAGTTTTGATCCTCTTTAAAGTCTAACATTGTGAAATGCATAGGAATAATAAACTTGGACACTTTAACTATCATATCCTCCATTAAACCAAACAGTTTTTTATTGATTGGTCCACCAACTAAATGAGTATGGAAGTTGGCTTCACATCTCTTAGCCCCAATTTCTTGAAAATAAACAAAGGAATAATATTAATACTTGCACCTAAGTCATATAAACACTTAGGAAATTCTAAATTACCAACTACATAGGGTGTAGTAAAACTTCCTATATCGTTCAATTTTAAGGACATGTGGCTAGTAATTATAGAGCTACAACTCTCCATCAAGGAGGCTATTAGGTTATCCTCTAATCTTGTTTGATAGGACATTTTTTAGAAACATCACGTACTTGGGTATGTTCTCTAAGGATTCCAAAAAGGATAAGTTAATTTACAATTTCTTCAATTTCTCTAAAAACTTTGTGAATTGTACGTTCATTTAATTTCTTTTCAATCTTTTTGGGAGTGGAATCTTTGGAGCATATAAAGGTGGTGGGACATATTGAGGAGGTGGGACATATGGTGGTTCCTCCTTCTTATCTTCCTCCTTCTTATCCTCTTTATCTTGGATTCCTTCTTGGTATGATTCAACCTTCTTCTTGGTTGCCTCTTCCAGCTTTTTCCCACTACTAAAGATGATGACCTTCAATTTCTCTCTTGTATTAGACTTTGTATTGCTTAAGAGACTCCCAACACTTCGTGTAGATAATGAGTTAGCTAGTTAGCCCACTTTAACCTACAAATTATGGACGGAAGAAGCATGATCCTTCTCAATTTTAGTTGAACTTGGCTTCCATCCTCTTTTGGCTCTCATTTTGATTCGTATACTTAAAAATGTAGCAAATCCGTTACGATGTCCATTTTTAATTCTAAGGAACCGAGCCTATCTTATTGAAATCTTAGTCAGTTTTATACTTTTGTTTGGTTTCTTGCATTATTTGATCAAGAGAAATTTAGGTGTTTCTCTCTCCCCCCTAGGATTATAAGTATTATAATAAAGGTTTTTACAACCCTGATCAAGTTGTGCTCCCATATAATTTTACTGCTCTATGTTGTTGCTCTCTATTAGGAAGGAATCATCTGTAACATAGACTCATTAACCACATAGTTCACATCCATATTGTATCATTTTTAGTGTGCTAGATGAAGTGGATTCTAACCTATTTAATTTCTTGGCTAGTTTGCTATTTCAAAATATAATTATGTCATTGAATCAACAACAAACACTTCCTTCCAATATCTAAAGGTTAGTTACTATTTGCTCCTCTCTAATTTTTATGGGCAACTATTATTTTCTTCTCTTCTAACAAATCATGTGCAACATCTACTATCTTCCTCATTAATAAACCTCCAGTTGTTATATTAATGGTACCTCTTATGGGTAGATTTTCTCCATTATCGAAGGTTTGCAATATGAACTCCTTAGGCAAATTATGGTGTGGACAACTTCTTAAACCTTTCCCACCTTTCGTACAATTTTTCCCTTTCAATTTTTTGGAAATTTGTAATTTCCTTTATGATCCTTGTGGTATTTATTAAGAGTAAATGTTTAGCTAAAAAGGCTTATACCAACTGCTCCCTTATCATCAAATTCTTTGGGCTACGAGAATTTAACCACACCTTGGCTCGATCTTTAAGTGTGAATGGGAATAACCTCATCCTGGCTACATCCTCTCATAACTCATTATACCTAAATATGTCACATATCTTTAAGAATTGGTCAAATGAGCATTAAAATCCTCATTGACTAGTCTATAAAATTGGAAATTGGTTTCAATCATATTCAGAAAGGTTAGTTTAATTTCAAAACTATTTGTTTACACTTGTTGTCTTATTATCCCTTATTGATTAGAATTGAGCCCTCCCTTTATAAATTCCATGAGGTTTTTTTACTAATCTCTTTGGTTCCCTTCTTTTGCCGTTGACCTCTTTATAACTTCTTGTCATCTTGCTATTTGAATCTCCCTTTATTACTTGATGATTTTAGAAACTTATGTATCAAAGAGATTGCATGAACTCTTTTTTACTCTTGTGTTCATAGACCCACAATTACTTAAGAAAAGTGTTGAAATCCTTAAATCAAAGTAACGCAAATTAAACTAGATGCTAACTTAACAAATCCTTGATAATAAAGCCTAAAACTTGTTAAAGCTCAATTTTTAAACATATCTATACTGTAAGTATATAGATTGAATCTTATAGTGTAAAAATTGTCGTTCTTATGATGATTGTAGTAGTCATAAAATAAAATAAACTAAAGAAAATTGATAATTGAATAATTAAACAAGTAGTTATTCATTAATCAATGATGAAAACTTAGGAATTACTTCTATTCTTATTTTATTTTAGTTCACCTTCTTGATTTAATAATACTTGACCTTAGATATCTAATGCTTATGATTACTCTCTCTCTCTCAAGATCTAACCTAGTAATCCCAATTTAAAAAGATAAGAATTGAATTGTAACCTCTCGATCTCCAAAACTCCTCTTAACTATCCAATTAGATTGGAAGCAATCCTAAGGGTAACTAATAAAAATTTAAGATCTCTTTTTTATTGCCTATTAATATGATGTTTATAGTTTTATTGTGGTACTAGGTTTTGATATGAAAAATAACACAAATAATTCAATCTAACTTCTCGATTCATATCAATATAAAACAATAAATACCATAAAATATATCTCTATTAAATTAAGAATAAAGTTTAACAAACAGTTCAAGAGTAATCCCTAAAATAAGTTTAGAAATCTATAACTAAAAACTATATGTCTGATTCATCATTAACACTCAACAATATTAAGGAAAGAAAAGGAAAGAATATAAGCCTAAATTTTGGACATCTTTTTTTCATTGTCCTTAAGCTTGAAAATTTTGCAGCCTTATCCTTCAAGAATTTTCTCTCTTTGATCTCTTCTTTTGTGCTTTCCAACCACCTATTTTTATGTTTTTCTTTTCCTTTTATAATTCTTAATCCTTCTAGGTTCTTTCTAGGTTTTTCACTCTCATTATTTTCCAAAAATAGCCCTGAATCATAAAAAATTATAAAAATCTCACGACCTAGAAAATTGTGTTTCGCATAATGATAGTTGTAGGTTACATGATGTTTTATTAGGCATTTTAGTTTTTTTTTAGTTGTTAATTAATTGATTCATGCATATTTAGGTTTAGAATTGTGTTAGTTGGATAGATATTTGTGTTTTGAGTATTATATGGATTAAAGCAAGCTATTGAGCATTAATTTTGTGTGTTTGAGGTGCATTGTTATGTTTGTCAGTGTTTGAGATCAAATATTAAATGAAGAAGATTTGGAGGAAGCTCGACAGAGAACCCATGGCCACAATCATGGCTCAAGGGCCACAATCATGACACAAGCTAAATGGCCAAGATCGTGGCCTACGTGATGAGTTACGCTGACCGATCTTTAGAACTTAATTTTTTGTGGGTTATTTCAGATTTTTGGGCTTGGGTAAACCTAGTTTTTACCCCAATTAGTAAAGGACTATATAAGACAAGAGAAATGACCTAAATGGAGGGCCTCCATTGGCCACTTTGGGAAAAGCTAAGGAAAAGGAAGAAGGAAGGACAGAAGGTGAAGCTTTTATTGCTGCTTCAACCTCTAGTCTTCCCAAGTTATCTATTCTTATTTCCATTTTTTATTTCGTTCATTTAATGTATGAGATGGAATTGATGATGACAAAAGCTTGGTTTACAGATGTTCTAACTTCTTTTAAGGATTTATATGTGATTTAATATTAATCTAGTTGCTTTTGTTGTTAATAATGCTGGGTGTTGTAATTATTTATTGTGATTGCATGCTTCGATAATAAATTAAGAGAGTGAACTGAATGTGAAAATGATTAGGATGGTTAATGAGAGTTAAATGATCTAATAAACCATGCAAATAACCAAATTAGTAATTATACGGAGAGAGATCTTGAGTACGTACCTGGTTGTTTATTGGAACGCTGAAGAACTAATTAGGTTGTGAATTGTTTTGTTAATCGAGAGATTAAATGTTTGGTAACTCAACTTAATTAGGGCTTATGATTTAAGGCTTATTGATTACAACTCGAGAGAGACAAATCCAATCCACCCTTCAAAATTCTAGGACCAACATCGCATTAACACAAAAGTGACTAAGTTGGCATTGAGGGTTTTATAAGATTAAAACTTGCTCAACACATAATCATGCATTGGCTACTCTATGCATTCTCTATCATGATCATAACAGATAGTCTATAACTCTCCATCATACAATCCTGCCTGATGGTGCATATAAACGTTCATAACTGCTTCCTTTGTCTAACTTATTCTTCATCATTTTTTGAAATTTCATTGTCTCCACTAATCATTAAAACACATTAAATATCCCAGAAAACATACTAGAAATCAATCCTAATAAAAGTTATTTAGGAATTTTATAAAAAGGGTAAAATTCTCAAGGAAAATTAACAAGAATTTCTTATATTTAATTCATAAAGTTGATAAACCAATACCTTTAATAAGTTTAGACCTATTTCTATCACAATCATGGCATATTCCCCACAATCATTGATCCTTTCTTTTGCTTCTATCACGATCGTGGCCTTGGGTTATTTCCTGGATCTTCTCCAAATCTCCTCCAATTGTCCTATAAGACAAACAAACATATTAAGGCATCTCATAAATATAAAATTGAAGCTCAACATCATATTCTAACAAATAAAACACTTAAAACACAAATATTTACTAACAAACACAATTATAACATAAATACACACTAAAGAATCAAATTAACATCTAAACACACGCTAAACTACCCACAAAATATGATTCAATCTACACCTGTAAACATCCCCACATTTACACGTTTGCTTGTCCTTAAGCCAAGAAAAACAAACAAACAAACATCAATAACCAAAACACAAAACACATAAATGCGATAATGAGGTAATGGTATTAGACTTAACCAAACGAATTTAACTTTGAACACAATCCCTTAAGTTGTTCAAACTTATTAACTTGTGAAATATGTGTCTAAATACCTTGGACTAAATATACAAACTAATCAAAATTTTAATGTTAACTATATTCACTTGATTACTCAATTGGGTCATATTGTTATTAGGTGACTTGGTTGGAATGTCATTATAGCCTTTTGATGCGAAGACACACATTTGTGATGCATGACGATTCGGTTACTCAGCTAAATCACATTCTCAACTAGCTACTAGTTATTTCATTAAAATTTATACTTTTTATTTTGCCTACCTTATTGTTTTTGCTAATTATTCTCAGGAAAATATACTATTAATGCCACTTATTTGATTGGACTAAAATTATAAATGAATATGGCAATTTCCTAAGGTGAATAGACTAACGTCGTATCCTAATTAACCAGCATATTTAGCCCTAAGTAACTTAGGTCACAAATTTCACGAGCTAATAGGTCTTAGCAACCTAAAAGACTATGTTCACGACTAAATTAATCCCATTAAATCCTAGCCATTACCACATTCACACAATTCACATATGCAGACCTAAACAAACTAGTATGCATAATGTAAAATTCAAACTCAAAGTAAAAAATACCCACACTTGAACAACATATTGTCTTCAATATGAGAAGGGTACATAAACACACTAAGGGGGAATAAAATAACATGAAGAACATAAGAAGAAAATACTAACAAAAATGAAAAAGAAGGGTTAGAACACGAACTCATTAGGGTGACTGAGGCGGGGATGGTGTCGGAGGTGGCAGTTGAACGCCTTGAGCCTCAAAGTATCGATGAAGATGATGTATATTTCGACTCTGGCGTTATTGTGTACGGGCCATCTCCTTCATTATCCTAGAGCTTTTTACAAGTGTGTTTGTGAGTGTTTTGGTGTTGTCAAAGATTACAGCAAGTACCTTCTTCAATGAATTCTTGCTGCTTAAGTCCTCTTCTTGCTATTAAGGTGTTGAACTTGAAATTGCTTGCCTTGCCCTAGTCTTTACATGGGATTTGGCATTGATATCCTAAAAATCCACATTGTGAGACTTCAAGATTTTAATTCGCCATAAGTGATGAAGGTTCATGAACTCAGAACGATGGACAATGATTTTGTTGCAATTGACATCGTAATACTAAGCGATGGTAAACACCAAGTAACCCGTAACTCAATTATTGCATTTTTTACGTAGAGTAGCAACAATTGCATTAAAAATATAGGTAGAGGTTAATACTGGGATACTATGATCCATGCACCACAATAGAAAAAGTTTCTTTGTTGAACATTTTTTAGTTTCAGTTTTGTCAAATACCATTTAACACATGAATTAATGCAACAATAAATGCTCATGACTTCTAATTATGTTTTTGTGGGCATTTTTGGCATCAAATTGCTCCATCTCAGTTAACTCGTTCCAATAGTAGGTAGCACGGAAATCATCATGCTGATCTATTATGGATGACTCGGGGAAACCATAAATTTCATATAAAGTGTCGTAATCAAGTTCGTAAGGTTAACCCCTAACCTAAACCTTAAGTCCTTTAAGTTACACAATTCATATTGAAGAGAAGTAAAGAATTCTTGGCTTAGTTCTTGTTAAACAAGATATTGAAAATGTATGAACTTACCCCACTGAATTCTTTCTCCTAGGTTCTTAAACTTTTCTCTCAATCCTATGCTATCCAACGTATCAAAATCTAGTATTTAGGAACAATTATTTGCTTAAAGCTAAGGGGGTGGAGTAGAATACCTTCTTCTTCTGAATAGATTAGGAAGGGTGCTCCGAAATCTATCACCCTATTCTTTCGATGGCGACTTGATACTTGGATTTTTCCCGAAGATTGGGTGTGCTTAACTGTCTGCTTGATGCATGGCATCAGCATTGAGAGTGAGCGAAAGTTTGAGAGAATGAAAGAGTTAACATGTTGGGACCTGATTTAGGAACTGGACCCCAACCGGGAAATAGAATCACATATCGAAAAACAAAGCGACGAAAATAAACGAAAACAAATCAAAAGCAGAAAGTCAAAGAAATCAAATCGAATCAAAGGTGAAAATCGAAAATGAATCGAATTATTAATGAGCCATAGAAAAATCTAAAGGCTCGGATTTACAAAATTTCGGAAACAAAGAAACAAAACAGATCAAACAACTGAATGCTCAAATTCTGACATCTGTGAACGCATACTTTAGAAAAACGCGCATTGGAAACCTTAGACTAAACCAATCCGAAACCAGTATAAATTTTTTTCTTTCTTTTTCATTCTTTAATCAAAGCAAATTCAATTTCCAAAAGGGGTATTCATCAAACCCACAACCTCAATTCATTTGAACACATGATTTATACACAATCGGCACTTCAATATTTCCAGTTCAATCAACACAATTCATCGGGATCTCCTATCCGGAACCCATATCACGTTCATCCATATCCAAGTCACATTCATATTTCAATTTATTACACAAATTCATAATTCCTATACATCATAAAATAAATGCTTACAAAATATTAATGGCATTTTCAAGCCATATACAATACCTATATCATATTTCAAATTACCCAAAATACAAGGTATGCAAATTCGAACAAAAGTCTTGACTTTCTTTCATCCAATCTTCTACTCGAAACCTGGAGATGGGGATGAAAGGGGGTGAGCTTGTCATCTCGTGGATATCATGTTTATAAATCGAAAATAAGCAAAAATCATTTTTAAAAGCATTTGCCATTTATAAACATTTCACAGTAGAAATTTTATCAAAAGCTTATTTTTCAAAATTTCTCAATTTTTCAAACTTCATTAACCATTTCAAATCATGTAAATCTCAATTTCTTTCAAAAATTTATAAACAATTTTCAAATCATGTAATGCATCACATAATACACATAAGCACGTAACATATCAGAATGGTTTGGGTCGGTCCAAAATAGAACGTACTATACATTTCCGCATAGCGGTCCTGTGCAGCCATGAACAGAACGTACTACACTTTCCCGTATAGTGGTCTGGTGTAGCCATAAATTTATGGGAGTCCGAAATCGGAGCTCCAAGGCCACTAGCAGGCAGGCGGGCGAAGCCTAGACAAGTGCACTTGACCACATAACACATTTCAAACTTGAAAATCGGATTTGCCCGAAGGCACATTTTGAAAATTCAGTCTTTCATGTCATCTCGTATTCAAACATAATGACATTCATGAAATCACAATGTCACACATAATGTCACATATTTCACACAAATTCATGTATCAAATGCACAATCATTCACAAACAAGGAATGCAACAATTTTCATAATTTATCACTTCATTCATAAATAATGAAT
>JANIHY010000006.1:22933273-22945386 GCA_027479065.1 Erythroxylum brevipes | reverse complement strand
AGTCTACTTAAATAAATTCAATCTAATTGAAACTAATTAATATTCATTTTAAAACAAAATTTCTGAAATTAAATTAGAAGTCAATAAATTATTAATCTTAATCATATTTAAAAAAATAATTACTTCAATTTTGAAATTAAAAATTGATTTAAAGATAAATTTAAAATTTTTATTTAGTAATATGCCTTAGAATACTCTATTTTATCAAACCATTCATAATATCCTATTCAAATCTTAAAATAAGATTATCATTAAGTATATTGGTTGCTTTAAAGCATTGGCTTAAGATATCTGCTACTCAAACCCCTGCCTTGGTTGTTTGGAAGGATGCAGCTGGAATTGCCGATCTGTGTTATGTATTATGCGGTAGATCTGGATATGGGTCGTCTGCGGTAGATCTGGATCTGGGTTGAAAAAGACACCTTCCTCCTTGCATCGCTGCTCTCGCGTCAGTTGTATCCCTTAGATCTGGAACCTCGCCACAGTTCTAGAACCTTCCCTCGCACTCACATTCTCCTCACACCTGCAGTCCCTCCTTGCATCGCTGCTCTTGCGTCGCTGCCCTTGCACAGGTTAGCTATGTGGCACTTTGCAGATACTGACATCTATCTAAGGAAAAGATACAAACTTTTATAGCAAAATAAGAACAGAAAAGAAAAATGGTAACTGGGTGATCGTTATTTTCCAAGTCCGTGCAAATGTCCAGGTGGGTCTTTCGTTTGTTTATCTTTAAGACTGATTTTCTTTTTGGCCTCGTCATTTTGGAGTAAGCGAAGGCAATGAAAGCAGAAAAGATAAGAAGACATGGTGATGTAAAACAGAATGATTGGCCGTCACCCATGATCGGACGGTGTAAATGAGTGCTTCAAGGTTTATTAAGTGCGTGACGGTCGACGACGGTGCCGTCGGTACAAACTTGTTTGCTCATTTCCTACACAATAAATTCTTCCCTACGGTACTATACTCTCTTTCCTTCATTTGTGACCGAACATTTTGCGTGAATTTTTTCCAGTGCTTAGATGATTTATTGAGTGGTTAGGGGCGTGATTTTTGCTAAATGCTTTATGTCCTATGCAATATGCAACTGTTGTAAGTTAGATCCTGGTGTTTCGGTGGTTCATTGGATACGCCGAGCATCTTCCATGTACTTTCGGTGGTTCATTAGTGCTGCCAATTTTCTTCCATTAAAAAGCTAATATTTTGAGATCCCTTTGCAGGTAAATCAATTCGTTCAAGTTGCACAAAAATGTCAAAGCATGATTGCTGACACTGGGGCCGATGGGGTTTCTCAATAGAATTTGTAGACAAATAGGAATATGTATGAAATTAAACAGTCATTTTTATTTCTTTTTCATTGAGATGCTATTGAATTTGTTGTGACTGGAGCTAGATGGTTTGGCTGCAGTTTTTTTATATGAATGTAAAGATTTGACATGACAGGGGCCAGTGACCAGTCCTTCGCATGTAATTAATATCAACTTGGAAATTTATGTTGTTGCATATTCTTAAGCTTATATAAAATCTTGATTAGTGAAAAGTATTGAAGTGAGTTATTTATGAGTGCTCAAGTTGGGTAGGGATGGGTACTGTCTTTAAGAAGAGTTTTTGAAGACTATTGTCTTGCATTATGTAGGTATACATAAGAAGATTTGAAGCATACTCTTTTTCCAGCAGTTGGAACTTTGTAACCTGCAACTCTTATTATAATGCCGCAACCGTGTTTGCTTTTTATGGGACTGCTTCAAGAGATTTTATCATATATAAGCATGTAGGAAAAATATTGCAGCACTTAACAACATTAAATGCACATGAATGAGGTGGTTGCAAAATTAATTATTGTCATTTATGAACAAAAAGTTTTTGTTAGCTTATTGCCTAACTATAAAAGTGAAACCCACCTTGAAGTCATTGACTATGGCTTGTTCAAATATGCCTCTCTTCTTGCTCCTCTTGTCCTTCTTGATTTTCTTCAATAATGAAAAAACCCCAAATCAAAAGGATTCAAATTGACAAACCCAAAGAACCACATGCATTAAATTGATCCTAGAATACTTATATCCATCTATATTGAACAAATACCTTTCAAAATTTCAAAAGATTAAAACCCACTTACCTTAAATCTTCACCAAACAATGATTTTCTTGGCTCCAATGAAAGCTCTAATCTTTCCCTTTCTTTTTCCCTTCTTGATTACTCTCAAAATCCCTCTTGAAGGTTGAGAAAACTCAAACCTAATTTGCTCTTGTTTCTTTCCTTAAACTCGTGAAACTCTCTCCCTTCTTTCTTCAATTTCATTTTTCTCTCTCCCCAAAAGTAAGACACCCCATTTCATTCTCTTTTACACCATCAGTGATTACAAAAAGTCCCTTTTGTCCTTACATTAGTGCCTTAAGGTTTTTAAACCCAAGTGACTTGCCAAAATTAGCCTTACACTCTCCCACTACTCTAATAGTTCAAAACCCTTAGTGATGCCAAAATGTCCATCTTACCCTCACTTATTAGCCTTACAACTTAAATGCGTAAGTGATCTTCCCTCAATGCCCCCTTGTATAACTTATCACTTTAACTCAATTCACCACACCCATGTCACATAATCTCATTACAGTTAACATCCAGCATATATAAATCTTGCAAGACCCCAACGATTAATCTAATCATGTTTAATCAAATAAAATTAAAAAAATCAGGGGCCAACATGTTTTGTATTTTGATACATGTTCAGTTTTGTTATAAACAAGTTCTATTATGATACAAAATAAGTTCTGATTTGATACAAGACATATCCTGATCTAATACAAGTTATAACATTTTATTATGATATTTATATTTCTTATTCTGTATTGATGAATCATATTTTGTTCTAAGATACACAATGTTTGAATTGCTCTATATATGAACAAAATAAAGATTATTGGTGATATGATCTAATTCTATACATGTGAATTCTAGACGACTACTAGAGACAGTCACTAGTTTATATCTTGTTTTGTTATTCTCTACTAAGCTATATGCTTAGTACGGTGATTTTGCCTCCATGTAGGTTCTGATAAGAAGACTTAAGGATGGGACAACCGCAGTGACCAATGAAGGATGTGACATGTTTGGAAGTTGTTTTGTTTGAGTTTTTGAGTTGTTTTTTAGTTGTATCAAATGTAATGAGACATATTGTATTTTGATGTAAATGGTTTGTAGTAACCTTAATACAGGTTGGCTTTTGAATTTATGGCATGTATTATGATAAACACAATGTGTATGATATGTTTTATTTATAATATAGCATCTAATGATATGTAATGTATGTTTACTTAAGTTTTCTGGAAGTGCTTTGCAATGTTTAGTATGTTTTAGTTCTATTTTGTGTGGCATTTGCATATCCTTCTAGGGGCATGTGGGTGTTACATACTCTTTCTAAGTTTCCCCCAAATATGCAATCATCTAATCCTAACTCGAGCTCTAGCCCTCAACAAATTATAATCTGGCCAACTCTAAAGATATATAGCAAACTTTCCAATCTACCAATTAGTTATATGAAAACTTGGAGCCAAATTGTTAGTGACACTTCAACATTTGAAAAGCTTAAGTATCTCCCTTCCTTTTTAGGTTCCTCTTTAATAAGCACTTGATTTGCTAGTGGGAGTCTTTGTGGATAAGTGGCTGGCATTCCTAGTGGTTCAAAAATGGGTCAAAGCTAGGTTTGGAAAAAGTACTCATTAATGAAATATAACTTTTCCCTTTTAAGCTTTTTGAAGTTTAGAATTTATAAGAATTTTATAATCAAACTATGACATATACAAGGCAAGCCTTTTTCTTTTGTGAAATGGAGACTAGGATTAGATTTGAGAGACATAAAGCTTAAACACGTTCCCATTTGGATTAAAATTGATAACTTGCCTTTAACATATTGGTCTACTATTGGGACAAGTTATATAACTAGCTCGATTAGGAGAATTTTATGTCTAGACGAACACTTGATAATCATGAAGAGGATGGGATATGCTAGGATATGTATCAAAGATTATATGAACTAATAACTTCTTGAAACTTTAAAGATAATAAGATAAAGTAATAGTTATGAGCTTACATAAGATGATATCTTGGTTAGCTAACAATGGAAGCCTTTAGCTTTAGGAAAAAGTAAGGAATGGCAAAAAAACTAGAAAATGATTCATACTGATTTATCTAAGTAGCTAATAAATAACTCAACCCTTTAATTCATGTTGTAAAATCAAAGGAACCTAACTCAACATCCCCAAAAGATTAATGAAGATGTTTTGCCAAAATTCATACACTAGGCTTGTTCTTCAAACACTTTGAAATGCATTAGCAATGTTAGAACCATAAAATCCCCTCAAATGACATATAATATGGTCAGTATAAAGCTTAAGGAGTTTAAGGAGTTAATGGATGCTTCCAAGCAAACCTTTATTATTAAGGAGTTAGTGAAAAATATAGGGAAATCAACCACAAAAACCTTTAAAGTTTTCTTAAAAGGCTGCTTAAAATTTATATCAAAAGTTTATAATAAGAAGAGATATCCTATCAAAAAAATATAGCATAGATGAAGCTCCTAATAACAACACTAAGAAGAAACCCTGTAATAAAAGAAAGAAAAAGGGGAAATAATCCTCACCAAAACCAAGTGATTTTGGCATAGATTGTTAAGGGCATGAATTACCTTAAATTATCTATTTTTTAGGAGTATATACTTCTTTTTAGGTTAGTTCATACCCTAAAAAATTTACCAAAATCATAGGGTTATGATGATGGTTTTTGGTAAGGGCTGGGGTTATCTAAGATTTAAGAAATTTTGTATAATAAAGCTTCTGGAAACAAAAATCAAGGAATACAAGCTTCATAACTACAAGTAGGTGTTTGGTAAGGACAGGGATGTATTATCAAATCACTAATCATAATATAATGTAGAGTTATTGTTAGTTTTGACCAAGTAGGCTAAAAGTGTTCCGTCAAATGATATATGGTTGGTTTATTCATGTAACATCACATTCTTGTGGGAAGGTTAAAATGGAAAATATGATTGATTAATGAGAGTTAGAAATACAATTCCATGTTCATGCATACTATGTCATGCACGTGCATATGAATGAGGAAGTTATGACACATGAAAATGATTGTACATGCATTCATGAATAATTCCGGGTATAATTTGATTGTATTGTGATTTTTAAGTGTTTTGAAAATTTTGAATTTTATCTCTATGAAAAATTCTATTAGTCAGTAAGAATATTGCAATTGTGAATTATGGTGAATTTAGGCATAAATTATGGAAAAGTATACAACTAGGGAAAGATGTCAAATGAAGATTTTGAAATAGTTGAATTGTAAAGATGAGAGTTAAGGGAGTTAGTTTCAAAAGAAATTAAGTTAGAGCTTAGATGTGAGGGAAATGACAAATGTCACTTAGGCTTGGTACTTTGCTAGAAGTAGGTCACTGTTTTCTAAAAGTTGAAAGTTTAAGTTATATGTCTAAGTTCATTCTTCATTGGGATCATCTCCAAATTTTCTTCCCATACACAAAGTTGTTCATCAAACCCCTTCTAAAAGATTCCTCTGTTTTTCCTTTCCTACACTAAACCCACCTTCCTATTTGTGTCTTCTACCCTAAGAAAAACCAGAAGCTGGTCATTGTACACGGTGAAATACGTAAATTGCATGAAGTTTAGGGCTTCAAGATTTTGAAGTTTTCAACAGGTAAGTAGTAAATAAATCCTTTAGAGTTGGTGATTTATGAAAGAAAGTTAAGGAGTTACTGTCATCTACATGAAAAGTGCATTTAAGTGTATATTCATAAATACTGGGTGGTTGGGAGGAAATAAAATTTGGATATAGTGTTAATTTTAGTTTTGAAAGATTATTAGTGATTAGGTGAAGAAAAGGGATGTTGGAGTTGAGATAGTAAAAACTTGATCTGAAATCTTAGTAAAATTTATGCACCAATCTAGATAGATTCATCAAAATGGCCTTTATGAAAGTTATAAATTTTCTTTTTCATCTTCCCAACAATATATAGTATGAAAACTATGGACATCTGAGTTGAAAGTCAGGGTCCTTATAAGGGAAGATGTTCCAAAGTGAAATTTACTCCTTTTGTCTTTTTGTTTTTTTGTGATGATGTCATCTTCTTCTGTGATGACATCATCTCCTTCTATATTTTGGTTCCTTTTGAGTTTCGTTTCTTCTATGTTATTGTTCATGAACTCCTTCTGTGTTACTGTTCATGAACTCCTTCTGTGTTACTATTCATGAACTCATTCTGTGTTACTGTTCATGAACTCCTTTTGTGTTACTATTCATGAACTTCTTTTGTGTTTTGCTTAAGTGTCTTCTTCTAGGTTTTGTTCCTTCTAGGTTTTACTTCTTTTGTTTTTTGCTGATGCATCTTCTTCTGTATTTTGCTAACGTGTCTTCTTATGGGTTTTGTTCCTTCTAGGTTTTACTTATTCTGTGTTTTACTAATGCGTCTTCTTTTGTATTTTGTTGACGCGTCTTCTTATGTGTTTTGCTTACGCGTCTTCTTCTATGTTTTTCTTCTTCTGGGTTTTGTTTATTCTGGGTTTTGTTTCTTCTATGTTTTGCTTCTTCTGAGTTTTTGCTTCTTCTATCTTTCTTCCCCTGACCATAACTTCTTATATAGGATTCCAAATGAATTGATTCTTGAACCATTTGACTCCTAAGACATTACCCTACATCTCCACCTAAAAATCATAGTTATCTTAAATGAATTAAGAAAGATTGAGTGAGATACATGGAACAGGTACAGTGTGTGAGCTCTTACGTTATATGAACTAGGGTTATTCCACTGAACATACTTCAGCGTTTTGATTATAATTGGATTTATAGGATTCTAAATGAGTAATGGATTATGATTTCAATAGTTTTAGTGAGGCATAAACCTAAGTATGAATTATACTTAGATGAGTTTTGATACGAGATCAATTTTCTGGTAGAACTTGATGGAAAATACCCGAGATTGTCATAAACATGCATTGTACATAAGTTATTCCATACACGTGCATCATTGGATACTTATGATTGAAGAAATTGTGATATTGTGTATATTATTTGTTATAGAGGAGCAACTAGAACGTCGACCTCTAGACATTGCCAGATCTTCCAGGCATTAACTTCGGGAGAAACTTGTGAGTAACCTAGACGGTTTCTCTCAATTATTATTTGCTTATAATTATGATTTGAATAATGAATGAATGAGGTTTGATTGTGGATTTCAGATAGAAGGTCCGAAGATTGTGCAATGTAGGTTGAGATATTGAAGTGCTGCTTGAATGTGAATGTGCAGACCTAAGTGTTTTATCAAGTAAATGATTGAGTTACATGCATTCCATTCATGCATGCAAAATCAAATAATGGAAGTTATGACTAGAGTAGCCAATGATCAGAGCTTAAAGCTCAATGTGTGGAAATGAGCCTCGAGCTCAAAAGTGATTCAGAGCCTCAGGCTCAACGTGTAATGAGCCCTATATCCTCATCGGATAAGGGACCGTTATTAATAAGCCCGGTATCCAAAATAGATATGACACAATTCAGGCGCTCAGTCACAACAGCGTAACAATTGGAAAAGAGTCTCATGATCATTGCATATGCATTTGGTGATGTATGTTTGATTGATTTGAATGCGTAAATTGCTTCTGCTTAAATGGAAATGTGATACTTATGTAAAGTGAAAAGTTGTGAAATAATTGTTATGTGAATTAATGTGTTGCATTAATTGAGTGAACCATCGATAATGGTTATCTTATTGAATTCGCAAAACTCACCAAAATTGCAACGTTGTCTTTTCAGGATCGAGAGACAACCCCAACTACTGAGAGGCTCCACTACCATGTAGATTGTGTTTTAACAAGAGAAATCATGGCTCAAAGGTCAGCCAACTAGGATTTTTGGATGGCTTAGATAGATTTGATATATTTTCCTCTTTCATATAGTACTTTTGTACTAGGTTTTGTTAATGACATGTAGAATAGGTTGAAAGACACAATGTAGACTTTTTATTTGAGAAATGAAATGAGGAAAAAGTTGGTTTTAAAAATATTGTGATTTGCTATTGATGCTTTATGAGTGATAAATGATACGATGCCATTAAAGTGAGTGTAGTGATCGAACATAGCTCGCCCTTATCGTAGGATATGTACCAAAAGGACTTCCGACGTCCCGGTGTGTACCCTGCGGTAAGGGGGCGCTACAATTCATTTGGTGATTAGTTTAAATTTAAAATGTTTTAAAATAACTTTTTTCTTATATTGCAAACTATAAGTTCTAAAGGAAGTTACTATAGAGTGATCTAAATTCTTTAAGCTTTTTCATTTAAAAGCCATGTCTAATTGTGAGGGATTTTAATAGTACATTACTTTCCCAAAAGGATGAAGGAGAAAAATTAAATACTAAGAATAAAAATGAGAAGTTCCTAAATTTTTAAAACTCAACTAATCTTACTGACCTTAGATTTAATCATGCATACTTCACTTGGAGAAATAGACAAGAGAGTAACTAGTTAAGAAATAACTAGTTAGGGAATTGGTACATCCCTAATAACTCTCTAAGTAAACTAGCAATATGGTCATTTCCATAATCCCCTTTGTTTAGAACACTATCGCACTAAAGTTATAATGTGTACGAATATTGAAAAGCTTAAGATTCTATTTAAATCTAATAATTTTTTAATCAAATGGTTGGTTTGAAGATGTCGCTAAGAGGGCTATGGGTATCAAGATAGGGGGCTATGAATCATACAAGTGTATAAAAAAGATTTAAGTTTTGAAAACTGAGCTAAAGAAGATTTATATTGATAAAATTAGGAATAATTTAACCATTAACAAGGTTAAAGAAGACTTATACTCTAATTAAGATCAAATAGCTATTCCTAAAGGATGCAACACTAAGAGATGGGGATGAAAAGCTCTTAATAATTATTCATTTGCCTTAGACAATCACCATTCCCTCTTGAAACAAAGAGTCGGGATCATTTGGCTAAAAAACAAGATCATTTGGCTAAAAGAGGGGCATAAGAGATTTAAATTTTTTCACAATGTTATCATTATAGAAAGAATACTAATAAAATTTGGTTTTTGGAGAATAATGAAGGAGAAACCACTTAGAAGTTATATGAGCTTAAAGAGTTAGCCTTTAATTAGTTTAGGAACATCCTTGGAAATACTAACCATACTTGCTCTTTCTTACAGGAACTTAAGATGTTCATTCTTAACCCCTTTTCCCAGCTTTAAAAGGATTCATTATCCAAACACTTTAATGTCATGGATGTCAAACATGCTTTATTTAATTTGAAACCTAAAATGGCTCCATAGCTAAATGGACTAAATACTTTTTTATAGAAAATTTAGAACATGATAGTGATATGATAACTAAAACAATATTGAAATTCTTCTCAAGTGGTAAAAATGTTTAAAGAGCTAAATAAACTCATAGGAGTGTTATTCCTAAAAATTCAAATCATATATCTTTAAATGATTTTTGGCCAATTTCATATTATAATGTAATTCATAAAATCATTTTAAAGATTTTAGCTACTAAATTTTAAAAAGGTGTTTGGGAGAATCATTAATGCAAGTTAGAGGGATTTTATTAAAGGAAGGAGTATAGAAGATAAACTATTACCAGCTCAAAAGCTATTCAAAAGTAGCTAAAAAGGCATTAAAGAGTTGTTATATCAAAATTGATTTTAATAAAGAACTTGATTAAGTTAATTAGAGATTTATAATGGACTTTTTAAATGCTTTTAGTTTCCTTATTCAATTCATCATATAAATTGAAAACTTATTATGGTCCCTTTCTTTTACTATTTAGTCAATAAGGACCTACCCAATCTTTTAATGGGTCCAAAGTACCTGGACAATGAGATCTTATCTCTATTTATATTTTCACCATCTGTGTGAAAGTTCTCACCATAATGATCTCCCACAAGATAAAATAAGGACAGGCATTCAAATTCCACCACGAGTATAAGAAATTGAAGTTGTTTACCCTCTCCTTTGATGCTAATCTCTTATTTTTAAATGATGTGGACCTTAGATTAGTGTAAACTCTAATGGATTCATTGAATTTTTTTTCTTGATATCTAGCTAAATAGTGAACTAAAGTAAGAGTTAGTTGTATCTATCAATGATTCTATAAATTAGGCCAGTTCAGTCTTAGCTATTTCAAGTCTAAGTCAAGAAAGTCTTCCTTTTAACTATTTAGAAATTCCAATATCAAATAAAAGAGTTACCTATATTGATAGCTAGCCTCTTTTTGACTGTATTAGTAAAATAATCAATTATTAGAAAACAAGTTCCATCATATGCTAGGAGACTTCAACTTATCTTTACTATGCTTAACAACCTTCCTATTTGCTGGTGATATAATTTTTTTATGCCACAAAATATAATTAGAGATGTTGAGAATTTGATGAAGAATTTCCCATAAATAGGTACTTCTAACAATCAACTTGGTTTACAAGTAAAATGGCCACAGATTTATACATCTAAAGAAGAAGGTATTATAGGGATTAACTTGATTATGAGTAAAAACAATACAGTTTTGGCTAAAAGGCTTTGGAAGCTCTTCACTACTTTAGAATCAATTTGGGTAAAGTGAAGGGGCACTTATATCAAAGGTCAAAGTATTTAAAGCATTAAGATTAAATAGGCTAACTCTTAAACAATTAACTATAAAAAAATTCATAATTTGAAATGTTGTCAGAACTTGGTTTTGATTTAGTAATTAGAATGAGTTAGATCCCTGATATAGTATTCCTAACATGGAGAATCTAAAGCCACTAATTCCTTGTTCTAGGTATGACTATTTAGTTTAATATTTATTTCAAATTCTACTGAATTTGATTAAAATTAAAATTTATGAGAGAGTCTTATTTTAATTTTAAAAATATTTTATCTGAAAATTATTATAGATTTTATTTATAATATTAATTCTTAAAAATATCATGGAAAAGAACCCATTAGTAAAATCGATATATATTAAGAACTAAAAACCAAAAAGTTAAAGAAAATGGATTGGACGAAAGTTGATATACTAATATATATATAAATTTTAGAAAGTAAAAACATAAAGCTAGCTAAGTTATGTAAAAAAACGATATACATCAAAGATTTTAATCCCCTAATTTGTAAAAGAAAATAAGGAGAAATAAATAGAAATAAGACTATGACTATCTGTAGAAAAGTCAACTGGTCATAAAAAGCATAATCTGGAAAGATTCAAGTTGTCATCGTTAATAGTAAGGTGATCACTAGTCATTATCTTAATTTGGTAATAAGTTTAAAACCTTTTTTTATTCATGCAAGAAAACTTATTCACATTGATAAATAATTTAATCAATCAATTTTAACAATTATTATCTGTTAAATAAATCAATACTTGCATAATAATTAAGATGGAACCATTTTATATTCAAATAATCCTTATTGACTTAGATTATATGTCACAAGCAGCAACTTATTCGTAAAACAAATATCGATATAAAATTTTAAAAAATAAAGTCAAATAGGAAATTTCAGAAAATTCTTATTTGTCTTACTTTTCATCTTTATTTCTCACCTTCTTCAACTTTCTACAAGTATAAAATTTGAAATTTACATTTAATATTAAGGAAAAAATTCTAAATATTTTTTTATATAAGAAGATTATAAGTTTTTATTTCATTCATTATTCTTATGATAATCATAATTAATCATGTTATCAATTTAGTTTTTACAAAAGTTTGATCATTGAGTTTATTTATTGATAATTATAACTTATGATAATCTTGATTGTTCTTTACTTGAAGGGATAACGTTATCTTGTTAATGATTTTGTTATTTTCTTTATTTTTATTAGAAATTATGATCACTCAATTCCATTTATTTTTGGATAAATTTGATTTTATAATTATTGTTTCCTCTCTTAATCTCAAAGATTTAAAGTTGCCTAGAGTTTATAGAAAAAATAGGCAACGTTTGAGCAGATTAATTATGAAAAAGATTGGATCATTGACTCAGGATGTTCGACTCATATGACCGGTGATAAAGAGAAGCTGCAAAATGTAACAGAATACAAGGGAAGTCGGGTAGTGGTGACAGCAAACA
>JANIHY010000006.1:22591128-22606163 GCA_027479065.1 Erythroxylum brevipes | reverse complement strand
TAGAGACGGTCTCCTTTGGTCGTTATGGTTTGACTGATTATACTTACACATGGATCCTGACTTTCGGGAACTTCCCGAAACAAAAAAGTTTTGTTTTCCGCACTGTGTCCATATAATGTACACCCCGGGATTTTCCTACACTCTTTACTTGAGATAATAATCAAAAGGGAGCACAGAGAATTAGGAAAAAAATTGGACATTGCATTATTCAATGATAGGAATGGGAAGGTTTGCCTAACTTGGCCTAACTCAACCCGACTTATCCACAGTTAACAAATCTAGTTTGAGTTGACCAAACTTCAAGATAGGTTTGATCTTTTCTTTTCTAAAATTTTAGGCTTAAGCTTAGGCTACCTGACTCAACCCAGTTTGAATCTTAAAATTTTCAATAAAAATGATATCATTTTTAATTTATAAATATTAAAAATGTATTTCATCAGGCTTAACCCATCTATGAAAAATTGGGGTGAGCTTGAGCCTGGCTTGACCCATTTCCACCCTTAATCAATAATGATTAAATGAAAATTTCCACAGTAACTTAGCTATCTTTAGCAACTTAATCACATACGACTATTCATACATTAAATTCACTAACTTGGCCAAGAGTAAGCTTATAAAGGACCTTTTCAAAACATACTAGGTTATATAAAGTTGTCAAGAAAGGGTTGAAAAATATTCAAGGCTACAAAGACTTTATCTATATGCAAAGCCTTAAAAGTATCAAGGAGGAACTAAATCTCCTCAATATAACTCTCATTCAAGATTCTAAATTAAACAACAACAAAACCAAATAAGCTCTTTCCAAATCACAAAGGGATCTTTATAATGCCTTAGATATTGAAGATTTAAAAAAGGCTGAAAAAACTAACCTTAATATATATCTCTTATGGCAAAAATCAAGAGTACTTTGACTTAGAGAAGTGGATAGGAACATAAATTCTTCCATAACTCCATCAAAGATAGAAGAAATTTAAATAAGCTCACATTGATATATGATTGTTAAGGCATTCATGTTATTAATCAAGATTAACTCAAGTAGCTAACCTTTACTCACTTCAACGAAATCCTTTGAGATTCTAGATCAATGACAGTGCATCGTAACGTTAGTTAAAATAAACTAGACTACTATTATAGCAGTAGTGACTCTAGATCGATCCAACAGAGAATTTTTGTAAAGTTGTTGAAATAAAAATAATTAGTGTTTAGGTTTTAGGTGGTTTTGGTTTTTAAAAAAATAAGAAAATAAAATAAAGATAAACTAACATACAAAAGCTATTTAAAGAAAACATGTAAAAAGACGATAAAAGTGGAGAATTTGATACGGACTTAATTATTTGGTTCAATCTCGGCCTACACCCTAATTAAAATTATCAAATCTCTCCTAGCAACTGTTAATCGTGGATTAATAATTAACCTAAGTTTTCCCTTAGGTAGTGTTTAATCAAGATATGATCATTAATTAAACCTAACAATCGAATAATCTAGGATACGATTTATAGATTTAATTAGGTAGTAGCATTACGAATTAGGAAAATTGATTAATCATAGCAACAATCACATACGAAACGTCATTTAACCTAGGTTATGTTATCCCTAATGATTACATAAATATAACAATTATAGACTATATCGAAATTCTAGCAATGTGTTTTTAAATAAAGGATCCAATTAACACATTCAAATCATCTTCTCACTTTACTCAAACAATAGACATAGGATAACACAATAAATTTCTAAAGAGAGTAAGAATAACAAACACATAAGCGCAACAAAACCCTGAGATCACAGGTTCAAGCGACGAGATCCGCGCCTGGCGACCAAAGGGGACAATACTAATTTGCTTTGTTGAGGTTTAGCAGACAAGATCCTCTAACCCAACCAAACCACCAACCTTTGCTAGTTCATTGTGTTAAATAAGTATTCTGACAGAAACAAGGCTGTCCATTGTTGCTTTCTTTTTCTTGCCATTAACATCCATGGTGTCCTATCCAGCCTCTAATGGCTCAAACTTACTCGTTTTCATTTTTCTTAATCTAATGCTTAGTATGTCTGTGTAAAATAAAAAGATCAACCATTATCTTCGGTTTAGTTCATTTTAACTTTTGAATTTGCTAAAATTAAGCTCGAATCTGGTTCATCTTTCAGTTCCTTTTTCATCACTTAATGGGCCTGTAACTCTCAAACCTAGTTATTGTAATAAAAAACCCAATATGCAAGCACGGACTGGGTTCCACTTTTAGAAAGTCTACTATTGTCCAGTACAATCCTACCCCACCATGAACAGGCCCACTTCAATAATGCCCCACCACAATTGCCCAAACCTGCCACCCTCGGGACTCAAAGAGATTAGCTTAGAATTGTTAATTCCGTAATTGAGAATGACCACTTCTGTTTATGATCAGCGCCACTACAGTGACAGTTAAAAAACTGTTTTGCTCCCGCGGAAAAGCAGCTCCAGGTATTAGTTTATTGCACTGAAGAACTGGAAAGGCAACGCAGGCTAGTGGGGCTCCAAGATGGCCATCTCTCCCAAACTCCTCACATTTCTTATATTCTCTCCTCCTTTTGCTTTCTGTCATTCAAGCTTTTCATCACTTGCGTCTTTCCAAAAGTTTTCTTTCTCTTCTCCACCTTGGAGAAGCTCAGTTTCACCTCCACAACCAGAGCATATACGACAATGGTGAAGGAAACTGAGTATTATGACGTTCTTGGCGTGACCCCTTCAGCATCTGAGGAGGAGATTCGAAAAGCTTATTATCTCAAGGTTTGAGTTTGATCCCTTGATGCAAGTGGGGCTAAATGTTCTTGATTCTTGACAACTTTATGATGCTCCTTGCTGTCGAGTCGATTCAACTTTAGTTCCATTTGTTTCAGTCCAAAGCTTGAGCAGGTTAATTCTGCTTCAAGACACATATAAACTCTTTTACTTGGGCAGTACATACGATTAAGTGGTAGGTCTGCAGAGTTGATCAAAATTCTGATGATCAGTTGACATCTTCCTTAAGCTATTAATTTAATTTTCCTTATTACTTGCTTATCTTTTGTTATTGAACTTAGATGTTAGAGCTAGCCTGATTGGTGATGTAACAATTTCCATGGTAAAATCGGTTTTGACATCTATCGTTTGAAATTGGGGTGGGAATCTACTAGAGTTCAAAGATAATAGGAAGTTTTTATGTGCTATGACAGTTACATTACATCGCATTTTCGTGCTTACAGTTTTCCTAACTTGGATGTCCCTAATTTTCAAATGCATTTCTTAAAATTATCACAGGCCAGGCAAGTGCATCCTGATAAAAATCCGAACGATCCTCAGGCGGCAGAAAAGTTTCAGGCAAGTACCTTAATTGTTTGATTTACTTACGCATCAGTAATCCCTCCGACTATGCAGGTTTTATTCGTCCTTTCAACTGCAATATTTCCTCTTCTTCAGTTTCACTGAGCAGTAACAACAATATGAGCAGGTCCTAGGTGAAGCCTATCAAGTTCTTAGCAATCCACTTCAAAGAGAAGCATATGATATAAATGGGAAGAATTCTGTCTCGAGGTAAGTTTTGGGACTTTGTTCGTAGCGTAATCACTTGTCTAGCTCTTCTAGACTGTGAAGATAACAACCTCTAATTTCAGTTTCATGGTTTGGCGGGAAGTATTCCAGATAGCACCTTAAGATTACCAATAAATGATTTGTTTAGTGATCTATATGTTTGTTGGCCATATTTCTTGAATCTGTGGACTTGCTATAAACTCTAACCCACATGCAACCCCATAATGATTTGCTAGAAATGTTTCACATTGTGATTAATTGTAAAATCATATTGGTTAGGGAAATTATGCTTGACCCGACTGCTGTCTTTGCTCTTCTGTTTGGAAGCGAGTTATTTGAGGACTACATAGGTCATCTGTCTGTGGCGTCAATGGCTTCTTCTGAATTAGCTATTGGAACTGACAATCCTGATAAGCTACATGAAAGATTGAAGGTATGCTCTGACAGTAATGTCACAAGTTGAGTTTACCCTCTCAAGTATTGAGCGGTCAGAGGTACAGGTTTAGGAGTTAGTTCTTATGGTCTCAGCCTAATGTTGTAAAAACGAGCTCCACATCAGTTGCCCGTCCCTATCCCTAAGGTTTCACCTCCTGCTTATATGTTTACACCTTCATCCTTGCGTAGTTAGATATGTGCCAGAGCTATAACTTTAATCAATACTGTTTCCATTCATCGTACTGTTGAACGCAAGTGATGACGGTGCTAAATACAGGTTGCATCTATGTGGAGTTAGTCTTTGTTTAAATTCTCATTGCATTTTAAGTGGCCATGGTATAAGAATTCAGCTTCGGTCCCATATTTATTTGTTCATCTTCTTTTCTTTTATTGGATTTGAATTCTAAATCGAAGGCTATCCAAAAAGAACGAGAAGAAAAGCTAGCAAGATGGCTTAAAGATTTCCTCCAGCAATATGTTCATGGTGACAAAGTAGGATTCGTTAGGCGTGCTGAATCTGAAGCCAAACGGCTCTCTGGTGCAGGTTAATGTAGCTTCTTTCTCGTTATTATTTCAAGGAACAGAAGCTTAACAACTTAAGTTTTCGTTTTGAATGGTACAGCTTTTGGGATTGGCATATTGCATACTATTGGCTATATATATTCAAGACAAGCAGCTCAGCAGCTCGGAAAGAAAGCGATCTATCTTGGGGTGCCATTTTTAGCTGAGTGGGTTCGGAACAAGGGCCATTTATGGAAGTCACAAATTACAGCAGCCAAGGGTACGAGATATGTGAATAGCACAAACACACACATCTGGTTGTATATAGTAATTTACGTGTAAGCTTATCAGAAGCATGCTCATGGATTAGCTTACATCTTTCCAATTAGGTGCTTTTCAGTTGCTACAACTTCAAGATGAAATGGGCCGGCAATTGAAAATGGATGGAAATACCGAAACTGATGTTGAATCACATCTACTCTCAAACAAAGACACCATGATGAATTCATTGTGGAAGTTGAACGTTGTGGACATTGAAGTTACCCTCCTACATGTGTGTCAAATGGTGAGTGCGTCTTCTCCTCTCAAACCTGGGAAATCATCCCTTTTTTAGAAAATAAAGAATGTCATCACTAGACAAAGCCAATAACAATACATTCTCTTAGAATTTCTCGAGATTAGTGTTGCTTCTTAAAAATTTAATAGTATCTTTCACACCAGATTGAATTCACAGTGCATCTAAGGGCAACATTAAAAAGCAAGTGATCATGCTTAGTGAGACAGGTTAACACCATCGCAATATCAACTTCCGATCAGAGAGGTGATAGGATAAGTTGCACTTAGCTAGTATCTCACTTCATAAATGATCAACGTAAGGGTAATGAAATAGAAGATGATTTATAGATTCAGCTACAGCTGAGCAGAGACCACATAAAAGATTAGTTGGGCTAGATGAGCTATGTTTGATCTTATTCAAGTTGTCAATTTCCTTTAATAGTAAGCCATAACATAAATGAGACTTTTGGAACAGTTAGTTTGTTCCAAACTATCATGTACCAACTGACTCTAGGTGCTAATGCTCTCATAATGTTCATGCAAGACTTATTAAATAATTTTCTAGACGAGTTCCCTAACTAGAAAATATAATCCTCCGATATTTGATTAGTAAAGTATAACGGAAAGCAGCTTTGAAAAAATACAGTGCACTTATTGTTGCAACTTCATATGCTACTTTGCATCAAGACATTGACCCCAGCATCAGTAAGATAAAAGAGCCTGATACTAGGGTAGTTTGGAAGAAGGTTTAATAATAAGCTCCAGTTGTTTGTGCATAACCAATTGCTCTTACTATTCCCTATCTTGTATTGAATCAAAGGTTGAAGGAGCTCTCTAATTTTGAAAATCTATCCCATACTCTTTGCAATATTTCTTCTAACTTTCATTTCAAATGCTTTCTAGTCTTAGGTAGTGTTCCTTAGCCCATTTCACCTATAATGACTCTTTATGAATAAGAATTCTCCATAATTTATTGTCATTAACAAATTTTTAACATGTTGGATCTATTTAATCCCAAGTACACCTTCTTGCTTGGGAATACAAATGTCTTTCCAGCTTACTTTGGCATACAGTTTTAAGGGCATATCTCTAGTCAAAAGAAAGTTTCTTGGAAGCCTTTTTTATATTCTCGCTCAGTGATTTAGGTACGATCAAATGTGCAAACCAATAGTTATGCACCTTACTCAAAACTGAAAGAATAAGTTATAGTTGTAAAAGTGTGGGTAAATTAGCAGCGAATATGGTCCCTCAAGTCCCTTTAGTAAGTCTGGACGTTCCTCTGTAGTTCCTTTGAATTGAAGTTCTGCAGAAAATTCTACAAAAAACAGAACTTTGGCACCCAATGGTGGAAAAATGAAAAATAGTAAAGAATAGAGGAATAAGGTTTTGGAATTTCTTTTCTATTGATTTAAATTTTTTGTGGATATCGAAAACGTTCCATTTGGCTCCATATATAAAGAAATACAAAACATCCAAAATTAAACTTCTACATAATACAACTTTCTTATACAATATTACCTATTTTAAGCTAACAACTTTCCTTCCTTCAATATTACCTATTTAAGCTAAAATAATACCTCTAGCAACATAAAGGTATGAAACATAATAACAACAAAATAGAAATATTTTATATGCTATTTCAGCTTTGACCAACATGCCAACACACCAACAATTTATCTAACTCCATTCCTATGATCAAAATAGCTTTAAATGAACAAACCCAAAACCTAGCTACAACAAATCTCTACTTCCTTTACCTTTCTGTAGCAACTTCCTTTTTCCTAGCTGGGACAGTTAAAGTAGCAGAGGAGTTTATCTTTCAAATTCATCTTCTCCAACATACTCATCCTTGAATTTGCCATACAAAACTCCCAGCATTTCTTTCAATTCATCAATTCTTCTACGAGCTAACGATTTGGTAAAAAAGTAGGCCAATTGACTTTCAAATTAGCAAAATACAATCTGGATTTCACCAGATTTCACAGCTTCACGAATGGCTTGGAATTTTATGTTGATGTGCTTGGTTCTACCATGCAAAACAAGGTTTTCTGCAATTGTGATTGTAGACTTGTTATCGCAAAATAAAACAGTAGACTCCAATTATTTAAAACCTAAATCAAACATCATCTTCCGTAACCATACAGCTTGGTTCATGGCTCCTGCTAAGGCGATGTACTCGGCTTCAGCTGAGGATTGAGCCACCACTGATTAGTTTTTGGAATTTCAGCATATTAGACTTGAACCAAGGGTAAAGACATACCTAGAGGTGCTCTTCATATCATCAGTGCTTCCTGCCCAGTCAGAATTTGAAAACCTTTGCAAGGATACTGAAATTCTTCTTTCATACAAAACTCGATCGTTAATTGTCACTTTAATGAACTTGAGAACTCATTTACCAGCACATAAATGCAATTCACTTGGTTCAGATATAAATCTTGATAAAAACCTTGTAGAAAACATAATATCAAACTCGGAAGCTGTCAAATACAACAAACTTCCCATAATGCTTCGAAATACTTGTGGATACTTCAACTGCTTTCTAGATTCCTTTGACAATTTGTGATTTAGGACCAATGGTGAGGTCGTTTCCTTGTAATTTTGCAATTTGAATCTTTTTAAGAGATCAAGAGCATATTTTTGTTGTGAAATATAAATTCCCGTTGGCTCTTGGCTTACTTCCAGACTGAGGAAGTAATTCATCAACCTAAGGTCTGACATCTCAAATTTTCTTTGCATGACTAATTTGAAAATTGGTTATTTCATCCTGATTTGAATATGTAATTAATAGGTCATCAACATAAACTGAAACGAGCAGCAGAATTTCACCTTGATCTTCCTTTACATAGAGTATTGCTTCATTCAAGTTCCTCCTAAAACCTGAATTTATGAGATATGCGTCAATCTTTTGGTACCAGGTTCTATGGGCCTGTTTCAGGTCGTATAATGCCTTCTTTAGCCTGTAAACTTTATCTGAAGCAACTTTGAATCCTTCTAGTTGTTGGACGTAGATTTCTTCTTCAAACTCTCCATTGAAGAAAGCTGGCTTCATATCGAGATGGAAAACAACCCATCCTTTTTGACCAGCAATTGCTAATAGCAACCTTATGGTGTCATGACGAGCAACCAGTGTAAACATTTCTACATAATTGACACTTGCAATTTGCGCAAAGCCCTTAACAACCAATCGAGATTTGTGTTTGAAGATCGAGCCATCTGGAGTAAACTTTATTTTGAATATCCACTTGACTCATATGGCTTTTCTTCCTATTGGTAGATTTGAAAGTTTCCAGGTGTTATTCTTTTCGATCGCAGCAATCTCATCTTACATAGCTTGCATCCATTTTGGAACTTGAACAGCTTCTAAAAAATTGATTAGTTCGGGATAGACATAATTGCATCTTTCATAGATATTTTCCAAAGAGCTTGTTCAAATGATAACTCCATCAGTTGTATCCTCGATTGAGAATTCTGCTTCTTCCTGAATTTGGGAAAGTTGGTCAGGATCATCAACTTCTGTATCAAAATGCTTATGTGGTTCTTTGCATTCAAAATCCCAGAATTGATCTTCATCCACCTGAACATCTCTACTAATAATAGTTTTGTTCAAGATTGGATCATAAATCCTGAATCCTTTAACTTCGGTTGAATAGCCAATGAAGATTCCTTTGGCAACCCTTTCATTTAGCTTCGATCTGTTCTCTGCAGGATTGTGATAAAAACAAAGAGATCCAAAAATTTTTAGATTTTTGACCAAAGGTTTGTTGCCTATCCATGCTTGGAGCTGTTTCATTTGATCGACAACATTCGTTTGCAGACAATTCAACAAGGATACAGTAGCAGTACAACTTCTAACCAAAAATTTTTTAGGAATTCTTTTGTCAAACAACATGCTTCAAGCCATCTCCATAATGGTTCTATTCTTGCGCTCAAAGACTCCATTATGTTATGGAGTATAGGTTACAGTTAGTTGATGGAAGATTCCTAAAGCTTTGCAAAAAATTTGGACTGCAGTTGAAACGTATTCATCGCCATTGTCAGTATGGAGAACTTTGATGTAACTACTGCTTTAATTTTCTGCTAGGGATTTGAAGCTTTTGAATGCTATAAACACTTCATTTTTAGCCTTCAAGAAATATATCCAGGTCATCCTGGTGAGATTGTCAATGAACAGCACAAAGTACCTGCTTCCATTTAAACATTTAAAGAATTGACTTGCATCGGGCCACAAATATCAAGACAATCTCCAGTTTGTACTTGGCCCTGTTGACTCCTCCTTTTGTAAATGGTTTCCTGACTTGTCATCCGACCACATCTAGCACATACGTGAGTCGGTTCAATGATTTTTGGCAGATCTTGCACAAGCTCAATTTTGGTTATAGCTTGCAGTTTTTTGAAACTCACATGGCTAAGTTTCTTATGCCAAGGTTGGCTACCTTCTTCCTTCGTTACATTTGTTGTTCCTGTGGATATTTCCAGGTTTATCAAGAAACTTCTTCCTGACATTTTGAGTCTTGCAATCTCCTTATTATAATCTTCAAAGATAAGGCCAGTTTTTCTCTTGAAATAAACACTACAACAATTGTCGAGCATTTGCGGAACACTAAACAAGCAGATATGCAGTTCAGGAATGTAAAATACATTTATAAGATACCTGATCCCTTTTTCGGTTTTGATACCTATAACACATCTTCCTTTGGCGTAGACAAACTGTCCATTCCCAAGCTTGATCTTGGCTGTGATGGATTTGCTAAGTTCAGCAAAGGCTGACTCATTGGGGCGTATGTTGCTAGTGCAACCGCTGCCAACAACCCATGTGGTTTTGGCAATTTTAATTGATTCTTCAAAAGTTATGAAAAGATGTTTAGGCAACTGTACTTCTTCTTCTGTTGTGATCATTACTTCCTCTTGAGGAACTTAGGTTATTTCTTCCCTCTGCTTGGCTCTACAAAATTTTTAGGTGTGTCCTATTTTATGGTAGTAATGAAATTTGAATTTGTTTTTCTTCTTGAACTAGCAATCACTCATCTGATGGTTGTTTTTCCTATAGTGTACACAAGGTTGAATCTTTCTCCTTTGTCCATCTTCTTGATTTCCTTTGAATCTGCTACTTGCTTCATATGGGTTCCCTGATTTTCTGAATTTCGAGTTAAATTTCAATTAAGCAGGAAATCCCCCTTTAAGCCCTTCTTTTAAAATAATGTGTAGCGTCTTCTCATAAACCTCCAGCTTGCTACATATTGTACTACAGTTAAAGATTCCCAATCTCCAACTTTTTCTATCGTTACGATCTTTGCTTCGAATTTAGGAGAAATACTAATCAGGATTTTTTCGACAATTTTATTGTTTGCAAATTCCTCATCGTGGAGTTTCATCTAGTTCACAATGTCCAGAACTCTGTCAGCATATGCTTCAATGAGCTCATTCTCCTTTATTTTTAAGAATTCGAACTGTTTCCGTAACGTCAGCAACTTGACAGCCTTGATCCTGTATGAGCCTTCATACTGTGGCTTTAGCTAATCCCAGATCTCCTTTGGAAATTCCATATTCATCATCATCACACTTAATCTGAAGTTCCGCAATAAAGCGAGGTCTGGAGAGATCTGATAATGCGTAGCCTTATCCCTACATAGTGGAGAGACTATTTTCGATAGACCCGCATACAAATGTGACAATAAAAAAATAATATAGGTTAAAGAGTAAATAAATAAAACTGACACGCTAAATTATTATATAAATGAAATTACAACAAATATGATCAAAACACATTCTCTTATAAAAATTCAAATTGATAGGACAAATTATATATTTAAAATTAACATTTAAAAATATACACAAAATAATGTCTTTTTACACAATGGCAAATGCGAATGAAAAGATAAGTGTCTTAAATGGCATAATCAACTGGAAGGAACTGGCTATGTAATACATATATTATACCAAAATCGATACCAAATTTGTCATTTTATGGTTGGTCAAAAGGCTTAGAATCTATCCTTGGACTTAAACAACGTGCTTAAACGTGTAACATCAACTTGTTAGTGTCAAATTGTTTCTAGGCTGTGCAAGACCAATGAAGATCTCCCCAAGCCTTCCCACGTTCTAGTTAGCATGTCCGCCAACAACTCTGATGCCGGTTCTAAGGCAGAGGCGGGTAGCGTAGCTTCCCCCACTGGCGACGATTCGACTGAGGAGTCTGATAACCTCCCTCGGAGCAACAAGAAAGTTAAGCGCTCAGCTGAGGGTGATCCAGTTCCAGAGCGAAATGATGTTGAGATGGAGCCTCGCGATGAGACGGGTCGTAAATGCTCATACAGGGATACTCTTACTGGTAGTACACAAGTACTGCTCGAGCCGGAGGCAGACCTTTCCGAGGTTGTCTCTGAGGATGACTCTGATACCGAGGACTTGGATGACCCTGAATGTCCCACTATTCACCTAACCACTACTGATAAACAGCGTATAAGACGTGTTTGGGCACATACGTTGATTATTAAGGTGCTGGGCAGGCGGATCGGATACCGTTTCCTGGTGGCGTCCCTGAAGAAACAATGGAAATTACAGTGCGATGTGGTGTTAGCCGATATGGGGAATGATTTTTTTCTGACCAAATTCCACTGTCTGGATGATTATCGATTGGTTTTGGAAGGGGGCCCTTGGATGGTGGCGAATCACATCCTCACAGTCATGCGGTGGAGACCGAACTTTGATCCCTTTGCAGCGTCCATTGACAAGGCCACCGTGTGGGTTCGCATCCCCCATCTCCCGGTAGAATATTATGATCGGCTCATCCTTACACGGATTGGGAATCAACTAGGCAGGACGATGCGGGTGGATGAGAGCACTGAGGCCAGTACTCGAGCTAAATATGCCAGAATTAGTGTGGAGGTGGACCTGCATAAACCGTTGATTGCTAAGTTTCGAATGAGGCGTCGCATATGGAAGGTGGAATATGAAGGTCTCCATTTGGTTTGTTTTGGCTGCGGTACGTATGGACACCGTCGTGAGAACTGCCCCCTTGCACCACCTGATGCGGTGGCCCCTGAAACTTGTGCTGAAAATCCCATCGAACCGGTGGTGGTACCACTCTTACCAGAAGAGCCGCCTCCACGGCCGGAGGTTCAGGAGAGTTATGGAGCGTGGATGTTGGTTCAGAGGGCACACCGTGGACGTACTCGTCCTCCTGCTTCCCGAGGTCACTCCACTGCTCGAGGTGGAACAGCTCATAAACATGCGAGTGGGGCTGTCACGACTGCTGACTTGACAGACCATCTGGATAAGGGGAAAGCCATACAGGGCTCTCGTTTTACCATGCTAGCAGACGCTGATCCCGCACTCGACAACTACGCTGAGGCCGGCGGCAGTTCGACTCGAATTCTGGACCACTCACAGCTTCACAGACATAAAGCTGTGCGCGATAACAACAGAAGAACAGGATCCCTTTTATCCACTGGTCTAGCGGCTTTGCCAAGCCCAGTTGGCCTTCCACAAAAGCCCATACCTGCTTCCTTGGATCCGGACCCAGCTCCTCCGGTTAGTTTGCCTGTGGCCCCACAGACCAACCCACCCAATGAGGCCATGCACCGAGACACGTCCACGTCCACGTCGCTTTGCATGCAACCCATGCAACTTGATGCTTCCAGTCCACAGCCAGAACCTCTTGCCCACAATGTCTCCCCAGTGATCGATGCGTTGGCCCTTGGGAATGTGCTGTGCCCGCCTCCTTCCCATCCTGAGCCCCCTGACCTGACAATGTTGGAGGGCGGAACCGGTTCTCTATCCCCGGATGTTAGCGCTCTAGTCCAATTTGTTGTCCCTGCCACCCAATCAGGGCAGGCGGATACTCAGTTTGGGACGGGTGACGCAGGCCATATGTCTGTTGATCCTCGTTAGGCTCCCGCTGCTCAGCGTGCCTCTTTTTACCGTTAATATGATTAAGTTCATCTACTGGAACTGTCGGGGCGCCGCCTCCATGGAGTTTCGTGAGATCTTGAAAGATTTAGTCCGTATTCATCAGGTTGATGCAGTGGTCATAGCGGAGCCTAAGATTAGTGGCTTGCGTGCGGACCGTGTAACTCGTCAATTGGGTTTCTCTAATATATTTCGGGTTGATGCACAGGGTTTCTCTGGAGGGTTATGGTTACTATGGAAGGACTCCCAAGATAAGGTTACTGTCGTGGCCAGTGGCCGCGGATACATACACCTACACATCTCTCGTCGAGATGGTTGCGTCTGGTGTTGTACTCTTGTGTATGTACCTCCTGTGCCTGTCTTAAAGGCTGAGCTGTTTCAAACCCTGGCCTCTCTCGCGGATACCATATCCATTCCTTGGCTGTTGACTGGGGATTTCAATGAAATGTTGGGCCCGGAGGATAAATTTGGGGGAGCTCCATTTGACTTCCGCAGAAGTGCACGATTTCAGCAGTGGGTCAATTCCTGTAAGTTGGTTGATCTTGGATTCTGTGGCCCCAAGTTTACTTGGAGGGGCCATGAGAGTCATGCTTATGGTCGAGTTTTTGAACGGTTGGACCGGGCCTTTGGAAACCTCGACTGGTGTTCTGTCTTCCCCTCGACAACCATTCGGCATTTACCACGCATCCGCTCGGACCATCACCCTATATTGGTCTGCACTGAGTCTCTGCCGCGCCACATTGCTGGCAGGAATCCTTTTCGCTTCGAATTAGCCTGGACTACTCACCCTGATTACCCTCGTCTCCTCTCGTCTCACTGGGATAATTCGGCAGCCCTCCCACACATGCTTACACGTTGGCAATCTTGTCTGAAGGACTGGAATCGGGAAGTGTTTGGACATATTCATCGCCGGAAGACACGTGTGCTCAAGAGGCTTGGCGGGGTCCAGCGAGCTCTCATGTTACGGCCTAACAGGTTTCTACTTTCCTTGGAACGGCAGCTCCAGGCCGAATATCGACTCATCACCCGTCAGGAGACTCTCCACTGGTTCCAAAAGTCGCGGATGGACTGGTTATGCATGGGGGACAGAAATACGAGATTTTTTCATAATTCTACCACAGTACGACGGAGAAGAAATACAATAGCGGCGTTACGAGCCGATAATGGCCAATGGATTTTTGAGGCTGATGACTTACGTGCGCTCATCCTGCGTTCCTTTCAACAATTGTACACTGAGGAGGTTGCGGTACGCCCTCACTGTCTTTCCCCTGGTGGGTTTCCGGCTGTCCCACCTGATATCTGGCACACTATGAGCAGGGAGGTGACAGAATCGGACATTACTCGCGCCCTTTTCCACATCGGTGCTCATAAAGCACCAGGCCCGGATGGCTTCCATGCCCACTTTTATCAAGCACAGTGGAGCTTAGTGAAGCCAAGTGTTATTCAGTGGGTGAAGCGGGTGTTCCAGGATCCTTCTCTTATCAAAGATGTTAATGAGACGTTTATTTCCCTCATCCCAAAATGTGAGAATCCTGAGCAAGTCACGCAATTTCGGCCCATCGCGTTATGTAATGTGAGCTATAAGATCATCACGAAGATCATTGTTCAACGCTTACAAGCTGCCCTGCCTATACTTATTGGCCCATATCAGAGCAGTTTTGTTCCGGGGAAACAGATTTTTGATAACATCGTTGTCACACAAGAAATAGTGCATTCATTCCGCAGACTACGGGGTAAGAAGGGCTTTATGGCAATTAAGGTGGATCTGGAAAAGGCATATGATCGCTTGAGCTGGAGTTTTATACAGGATACCCTCTTTGCTGCCGGTTTCCCTGGTCCGATGATAGCCTTAATAATGTATTGTGTTACTACGGTGCAGTTGCAAGTGTTATGGCAGGGTCAACCTACTCCCCAGTTTACTCCAAGCAGGGGCCTCCGTCAGGGCGATCCCCTATCACCCTATATTTTTGTTCTATGCCTGGAGAGATTATCTCATTTAATTGAGGCACGGGTTAGTTCTGGACATTGGCGGCCGTTTCGGGTTGGTCGAACTGGTCCTTTGGTTTCACATCTTTGCTTTGCTGATGACATG
>JANIHY010000006.1:22451011-22464413 GCA_027479065.1 Erythroxylum brevipes | reverse complement strand
ACGAAGTCATTCCGACATCTATAGTGAAAGTTATGGCATTTGCGCCAAAACATGTTCGATAGGAATCAGAACATGAACACGTTGAGTTTGTCGGGTCATAACTCCTTCGTCCGACCTCCAATTGAGGTGAGGTTTGGACCATTAGATTTCTAAGACATATATATTCCTATCCATAAAAATTGGTATCAATTGGAGTTAAATTGAAAATGTTTGGATATAAGCAAGTGAAGGGTCGGTTGAGAGAGCATGTTTCGGGTATGAACCCCTTTAGGTTTTTGGAGTATATATTGAGTTATATAACTCCGTTTGAGGTGATTCTTGTTGTGAAACGATCTTGAGGCATAGAGCTATAACTTATATGAAGAAGTCAACTTATGGTTTTGATGTTTAAATAGTGTGCGCTCGCCACGAAAGCGGAGTGACAGCTTAGGACCCTGCAAGATTATAAGCACAAGGCTTCAGGATTTCGATAATTAAGCAGTCGAGTCACGAGATTCGACATCTATGGTACCCAAGCAAGTGGGATAAGTATAAATTCCATGTAGTGGGTCTCGGATCCAACAGTTGGGGTCCGGTCTACGGATCGGGTCCCGACATCAACTCTTGAACCAAATCGGGTGCTAGTATTAGTCTTGGCTAATTCAAATTATAAATGTGACTCGATTAGGAATGCTAAAATTTAATCATTTTGATGTCCAAATTAAATCCTTTAATTCTAGTATACATGCCTTTTCTAGTCACAATAGAAATGAAATGATCTACTTGGATTAATTCTAAATTAATCCTTAGGGTTTCTAAAATTTCCAAACATCAATTAGTCATCTACAACATCCTTAGGTCATCTCAAATTTATCAAGACAATTTCAACACAAGCCAAAAATATCTTGATGGCCAAAATTATCAAGATAAATTAATTAACCTACTAGACACTAAAGAGACCGATTCGTTGGTTGGAAATTTTCCGAGGCCCTAACTTCAAGCATATGCACTTAACATGCTACTAGCATCAAAATAATACATTTATTGTCTCATAAAAATGTTTCAAGGTCTTATAACCGAAACACATACACATAAGACATCAAGCAAGTCAGCCCCATCAACTTTCCAAAAGTTGACCAGTGTTAACTTTGACTTGATCTATTACTTGAATCAAGTTCAATTAATTCTGGAACAATTCTAGAGTCTTATAAACATTCTAAATGTGCCTAATAAAAATTTCCAAAAACTAATTGCAAGGAATTGTTTATGACTAAGTGGAATTAGCCAGTACTACATATGTCCACTAACACTTGTCATATTCATCAACATGCAGGTAAAATCAAGAATAAAATATTAACCAATTCAAAAATAGGTGTCAAGCATCTTATACATATGGCAACACCATGTATACATGTTCATGAAGGAAATTCATAAAAACAATTGTTTATAAAATTATTCTAGAATTTACAAGCATGCATGTTCATCAGTTTTCCAGAATTTCCTACAACTTTATACATGCATCAGGTTGAAATTAAAATCGTAATAAAATAAAAAATGACATTCAATTACAATTTCCTTTGACAAAAACATAATATAATACCTTATAAACATTTATGTAAAAGAAAATTAGAAAAAAATCTAGAATTATTATGAAATTTTCAAAATCAACATATGCATTCTATTTTCTAGAAATTCCTAGAAATCAACATATGAACAAACTGCAAATTAATTCGCAATAAAATGGAAAATGACATTCAATTGCAATTCCATTTGACAGAAACATAATATAACATCTTAAAAACATTTCTATGAAAGAAAATCACCAAAAAAACCATTTTTCTACAATTTATACATTTTTTTCCAAATCAACATGCATGTCAGTCACAACCCAACAAACAGTTTGCACATGTTTAATAAATCATCTTATACATGCATAAGTGGCTTTGATACCACTATTGAAGAGGCCCCTAGGATATCCCCCATGAACCTAGAATCCATGTGCATGTATAAACAAAATGTAAGAACATAAAATTACAGAATATGTACCTTGCAAATGCTCCTTCTTTATTGAATCTTCTCCTTCTTTAGGTTGTAGCAAACACCAAACACCTTCAACAATTGGTGAAGAACACGCAGAGTTGAAGAAACATATTGTGTAGCTAAGGTTTAAACACCAATCAAGATGGAAACACAAGTAGGATGCTTAGTAGGAAGGTCAGAAGATAATTATATCATATGTAATAAACATCAAATAACCCTTACTTGACATGCAAAGAAATTCTCCCTCTAACTCCCTTTAAATGTCCAGAATGTTTTTGGACTCCCTAACTATTTTTTTAATGTTTAAGTGATGAAAAATCACTTATATATGTTGTTGAAATTAGTGTTCCATGCACCATTTGCTTTATCCATTCCTTTTTAACATTTCTTACCACGATCATATCGTGATATTATCCCGAAACATTCCCTCAATTTCCTAAGCGTGTGACCCCTTAGATTCCTAATCGTGATATTATCATGATCTCATCATGATTTCTTTCATGCTATGTTTTTTTATCATGGACTTCATTAACTCAATTTAAGATTGACATTAGTTCATAAATATGAATATCAAATTAAAGAAAATTGTCTTTCACTTTATTAATTAAAATAAAGTACGTACAAAATTGCTAAAAGCGATTGCCTATATAGCACTATTCTAACATATGGTTCATTAGCTTCAACCTCTGCTGAGTTTTTAGGGTCTGCCTAAATGTCTACAATTCTTAAGATTAACGCAAGGAGGAAACTATTTCCGTATCTAGTTAGAAGGCAATTGCATTCTCTAATATTCCATTGCATTAGGAGTAAGATGCCCTCAAATCCTTCGGGGATTTGTTTTGTTAAATCAAGTGAACTCTACCCAACAAATTGTATTAGAGCGACAGACAAGTTCTTAACCTTCTCTTTTAACATCGACCATAGAGGTCGAATAAGACTTTAATTTTGGAATTTTGTTTGTGCAAATAACGTTGTTTCATTATGGCGATTTTAGATTTTTGCCAACAGGACAGTTAATTGAAGATATATTCTGCACCATTTGGGATACGAAGCCTTCATTCCCTAATGTTGTAGGGACTTCTTCCTCCAGGATTAGAAGCAAAGTAATTTTTTTCATTATGTGTTTGTGGCAACAATGTCCTATGGGTGTGCCAAATTGTTGGTATTAATTTGAAATTTGAGCATGTTATGGAGAAATTCTCTCAAAATTTGTACCTAACTTCTTACAATATAAATAGGCTTCGAAAAACTTGAAAAATGGAGTTTGGAGGTACAAAAAGTGCTAACATATGTTGGAAATTTTTGGAGTATAGAAATTAATTAACTGTCTAAAACAAAATCACAAACTACGAAAGAAAAATTCAATATAACAAAAATGAATTTGCAATATAAAAAATGTTAAAAAGTACACTTTTGTAATATGCTTATTGTTTTTTCCAAAGATTGATTTTTGTTGTACTGTGATTATATTTCTTTTCCTCATGGTGCCGGTAAATTTGTAATACTGTGATTATATTTCTTTTCCTCATGGTGCTGGTAAATTTGTAATCCTTTTATTCTTAAGTAATTTTTAGGATATCCATCCACTTCCATATATTCTAGCTGCCTACCTACTATTATCTCTTTAACTTCCATATCCTGGACTTCTATCAAAAATAGCTTCCTTTCTTCCAACCTATTCAGTCAATTTTTATTAACTACCTTCTACCATTTTCTTTACTTCCATATCTAAATTTCCAAACATATCTCCCAACTTCCCTTTTTAGTTCTCCGTGAATTTTTTAACTAAACATTTATTGAACTTCGATTTCTAGGCTAACTCTGTTTAATTTAAAGGGTTTTTGGCCCAAATGAATTGAATCATTTTTAGATTACAAGATACAGTTCAAATAGCATGCTTTATTAGTGCTCCAAACAAGTTCCTCATTATACCATTTTCCTTATAATTAGAGTTGACTATCATAATCTCCCTTACTTATATTAAAATGCAATAACACCACTAACTCTTATTCTAAATGAGAGGATTAGAAATAACAAAGAAAAAGATATTTAACTCCAATTCATTATTTAAAGTGATATTTCATGCATAAATGATAATATAAATAAATAAAATACAATTACCAATCTAGTATTAAATGCGTCAATGGCAATATCCAAATCATTGCCAATATGTGTTGCATATATGAAAACAATATGCAAGAAATTAATAGATGATAAGGATAAGGATAAGGATTTGTCCACATTTTTCTTCAGTATTTAGTTTACATCTGTGTAACAAGATTACATCAATTTCAATGCATCAATGGATAAAACAATTTATTCGTTTACTAATTAAGGCATTTCCATCCTATAATTTCATAAATTGGACTGATTTAATACTATTTCATTAAATCAAAGAAAACAAGACATGTTTAAGATTCAGTTTTGATGGCTAAGTGAGGGGTGATGATAAAGTTAGATTGGTAGGACGTGTATTCAAGTGATATAAGCCTTACATTGTTCTATCCAAACTAATTATATTCCAAGTTTGTAGGTTCTATATCTAGCGAAAGTTTGATTATAATCAAATAATAATAATGAGATCCTCTTATCAATTTGCTAACTGATAACATATTTTGAAAATGTTAGTCAGGTTAAGAGCTCAAAAAATAAGTTAAAAACAGAAAGAAAAAAAGTAGAGAAAAGAAAAAGGGAAAGTGAGTTTTTATGCAAAATAAAATAGCATGGGAGTTGCTTATCTACCGTACTTTTTCTCTATAAGAAAGATGGATAATAGAAAATTGGCATTGATTGTAAGTTTATAGTTAATATAACATTAAAGTATCACCATCCCATTCTTAAGTTAGATAATATGATAGATGAGTTTTATAGGTCTAATAGCTTTATGAAAATTGATTTAAATTCTAGATACTGTCAAATTAGGATGAGGGAAGGGGGTGAGTGTTAAACTACATTCAAAATAAAAATAATAACAACTTTATGAATGGTTAGTAATGCCATTTGAAATCACAAATACACCAAGTACTTTTATAAGATTAATTAAGCATATTTCGTGTGCATTCATTAATTAATCATATTTCGCATGCATTCACTAGAAGTTTGTTGTTTTTTATTTTGATGAAAATTTGGTATACAATAGGGATTTTGATGAACATATGTGTCATTTATAACACAAAACTCAAACAACACACAATACTAAAGCCAGTGTTCATATATAGCCATTTAAATGAAGACTTGAAGTAATCACAATGGCTTGTCAATAATTAGGAATTTCACTCATATAAGTAAAAGCAACAGGGACATATAATCATTTGATAAAAACTTCAAGAAAAGTTGTTTTTTATAACGACATAATAGTCATATGGATTTTAAGTAACATAATTCATAACATATGATGCCCTAACCAATCAGTCTAAATACATATGAAGATCATCTTCCAACCTTGTCCCAAATCGTATATATCTAAGAATAAAGAAACAAGATAAGATTGAAGCACTCATAAGTAGTTAGATAGTGTTAACCTAATAATAAAGAAATAAAAATCATTAGAGTATCTCACCTAAGGTATAATTGTTATTATCTTAATGTCCAGAATGTTTTTGGATTCCTAAGCTATTTATTTTAATGTTTAAGTGATGAGAAATCACTTATATATGTTGCTGGAATTCATCACGATCGTGACAACACCTTCGACATCCATGCAACATTTTTTAACATTTCTTACCACGATCATATTGCGATATTATCCCAAAACATTCCCTCAATCTCCTAAGCGTGTGATCCTTAGGTTCTCGATTTTTTGCCACTTGAATTATCTTTTAATCCGATCAATTCATAAATGGTTTTATGACTCCAATTTACCAAAAGGTAAGTGGATTGACGTACGAATTCTTTGATAGTCAATTATCTAACTTACGAACCTTTCCATAGGCAATTACCGTATAATTCGTCCTTTCACCCTTCTATACCCCATTTGATTTAAAGTATGAGCCACGTGTCAACTCCCACTAGGCTGACTACGTCACATCTAATGCATTCTTTTTCCAAATTGGAATCTAGAAATTGTTGAAGAAAGAACAAGATGTTTCTGGTCCAAGTAATATTAGTTCGGGGATCTCATTACTCTTTAATTCATTGAAGACTATCTTCATAACACATCTACTCTGGCCAGAGATTCTTGAGTAATGACCCCGACAAGAGGTCGTGGTGTCATCTCCTTTTATTATAAACGGTGAATCCTTTATTGGCTACCTAATTACCTTTGAATACCAATAATTGTACCCAATCATCACCCTATGAGCGACCTCCTCTTGAGGCAACAAGGAATGGTATCAAAGAACAAGATCAATATTCAAGATATCCTTGAGTATCTTAAGTTTAAGGGTATTTGCATCATTGCTATGATGAGATTAATCACTAACATTTGATAGATCATCTATATGATAATCTCATAGCGGGTTATCCGATGTACTTACTACTCTTAGTAAACATCTATATATTAACTCTAAACATCTCATGCTTACAATTTATGAGATCCACTGCTTGATCAAATCAAAGAATATAGCATGGGCCAGTTTATTCGAATTAACAATATTCTATCTCATTAATCCTGTGACTAGGGATAATTTAAATAATAACATAATTACACATTATAGGAATATCATTATCATGATCTCATCATGATTTTTCATGTTATGTTTTTTATCATGAACTTCATTAACTCGTTTTAAGATCAACATCAATTCATAAATATGAATATCAAATTAATGAAAATTGCCTTTCACTTTATTAATCAAAATAAAATTTGTACAAAAATGCTAAATGTGATTGCCTTTAAAACACTACTCTAACATAAAATTTGTACAAAAATGCTAAATGTGATTACCTTTAAAACACTACTCTAACATGTGGTTTGTTAGCTTCAACCTCTACTGAGTTCTTAGGGTCTGCTTGCATGTCCGCAATTCTCAAGATTAACACAAGGAGGCACCACAAAAATATCGTCTCTTTTATAAAGAGGGACGTATATTTCTCTTATAAGGAAATAGTTGGAAGGCAATTGCATTCCCTAATATTCCATTGCATTAGGAGTAGGATGCTCTCGAATCCTTCAAAAATTTGTTTTGCTAAAGCAAGAGATTTCTACCCAACAAATTGTATTAGAGCGACAAACAATTTGTTGACCTTCTCTTTTAATATCTTGATTACATCGACCATAGAGGTCAAATAAGACTTCAATTTTTGAATTTTGTTTGTGCAAGCAACGTTGTTTCATTGTGACGATTTTAGATTCTTGCCAATAGGAGAGCTAGTTGAAGATAAGGCTGCCTTTTTAATATTCTGTATCATTTGGGATATAAAGCCTTGATGCCCTACTGTTGTAGGGACTTCTTCCCTCAGGACTAGAGGCAAAGTGATTTCTTTTCCATCATGTGTTCATGGCATTATTGTCCTACTGGGTGTGCCAAATTGTTAGCATTAATTTGAAATTTAAGCATGTCAGGGAGGAATTCTCTAAAAATTGGTATCTAACTTTTTACAATATAAATGGACTTTAAAAAACTTTTAAAATGGAGTTTTAAGGTACAAAAAGTGCTAAAATATGTTGGAAAATTTTGAAGTAAAGAAATTAATTAACTGCCTAAAAGAAAATTACAAACTACAAAAGAAAAATCCAATATAACAAAGATAAATTCGCAATATAAAAAAATGTTAAAAAGTACATTTTTGTAATATGCTAATTGTTTTCTCCAAATTGATTTTTGTTGTACTATAATCCTCTCTTTCTTTAAGTAATTTTTACTATACTCATCCACTTCCATATATCCTAGCTACCTACCGACTATTTTCTCTTTAACTTCCATATCCTGGACTTGGATCACAAATAGCTTCCTTGCTTCCAACCTAGTCAATCAATTTTTATTGACTACCTTCTACCATTTTCTCTACTTCCATATTCTGCATTTACAAACATATCTTCCCACTTCCCTTTCTAGTTCATGTATTTTTTAACTAAACATTTATTGAACTTTCATTTTGCTAACTCCATTTAATTTAAAGGGTTTTGGCCCAAATGAATTGAATCATTTTTAGGTTATCAATATTGCCTTAGGAATAGCTAAATCTAAAGATGACAATTACGAGGAGGAGTCAAATTCAGCTGCACACGGGTGATAGCAATCTCATTCTAGTTCAGGGAGAAATCTTGATAACTATTCCATCTCGTCCAATCTCATTCTAGTTCAGGGAGAAATCTTGATAACTATTCCATCTCGTCAGGCTTCTGCGAATTCTAAGCTTGCGTTGGACTTGATACACCTCTTACTCATTATTGTGTTCACGTTCTTATGCTTGCTCAACCCCATTCATATGAACCTTGAAGGTGAAGGAAGGTGCATTGTACAATCTTAAATTTATAAAATTTACATTTACATGCCACCATGTCACTTTTATATAGTTATTTCCCATTTTGCTCCATTCGCTGCTTGCTGCTTGCTGCTTGTTTACCATGAATATCCGAGGAACCTGTAGCTCGTCCTCCACAGCAGATCTACAAGGGCACGTTGGAGGGGTAGTCCTGTGGATGTTTATTGATGGTTTCTCTGAGTTGTTTGTCTTGTTCGATAAGATTCCCAGGTGGAACATGGTAGACATCAGCGAACAATTCTTTGAGTGGTGGCATCTCCGTTTTCTCTGCCTCTTGGATTGCTCCCAATATCTGTGGACAAGTAAATTGCAGACGAAAGCATGTCATGAGGTTTGCCAATCAGAACTTGGTGTAAAAAGGTCGTAAACTATTTCTCAGCATTGGTCACCTGCGTCCTCATGCTGCTTCGAAGCTCTGACTCTTCTTTTCCGCTCCACCAGCCATTTGCTTCGATCCATTTCCTGAATCTGTTAACAGGGTTTCGTGCCCTTTTCCAGTATTCGATTTCTTTGAGGGGTCGATATTTGGTAGAGTCATCTGACGTGGAATGGTGTCCAACTCTATAAGTAAGAGCCTGGGAAAGTAACAGGCAAACTGGTTATAGAAAGTTTGATTCTTAAAACCAAGATTGTCAATACATTTGTGGAAATAATAGGATACTAGAGATAAATTGTTATAACGGGTTTGACAACTACGACAATATTACTGTTGAGGTTCGGAATTTATAATACTGTTAACCGAATTATATAGCTAAGGGAACACATGTTCGCTGGATAATGCTAAGACAAGTTGAGTACCTCAATTAATACAGGCGTTTGCTCAGTTATGGCAATTTGACGGGCTCTTTGAATAGCACTATAAACTGCTAGAGCATCATTTCCATCTACTCGAATGGCTTGAATTCCGTAAGCTTGACCTTTAACCACAATTCCGTCACCTGTCAAGCAACAACGATTTGTTTGAGAGTAGGAAAAGATCACTGTACAATCAATTTCCTCTTCATAATCATGATAAACATTACTTTCTGGTAACAATTTGGATGTTTTTATTAGAAGGAATCAAAAAATTACTTCGAAATTGCTCCCTTATGTGTGTACTAATCGCCCAGCCATTGTTGCGACAAATAAAGATCACTGGGGCTTCCATAACGGCCGCAAAGTTCAAAGCAGCATGAAAATCTCCCTACAACATAACAAGACATTCAGAAGTTGAGACCAAAAAAAAAGTTTTTCAGGACATAAATGGACAAAGATTCATTCTTTGTGATAATACCTCACTGGTACCACCATCCCCAGTGTACGTAACCACACAAGCGTCCTTCTTGTCCATTTTGAGGGCATATGCAACACCAGCAGCTTGAGGAAGTTGAGTCCTGAAAAAGATTTACAGACACCAAATCACGAATTGTCAGGCTCAAGTGAATAATCTATATCCAGATATAAACAAGAGGACAAAGTAGTAACTGTGATAAAGGTGACATGTATCTTACGCTATAGGTGATGAAATAGTGAAGTAATTAAGCTTATTAGACCCATAGTGGATTGGCATCTGCCGACCTTTTCCGTAATCAGCATTGTTACCAAACAATTGGTTTGCAAATTCTTGTATTGTGAAACCCCGCCAGAGTAGAACACCAGGCTCTCGGTACTGAGATTCAGAAGCAAACCATAAAGGATCATTTGAACCCCGTCACATGATAACTGGAACAGATATTTAGGTACTACGATTATTAACCTGAGGCAACACAACGTCTTCTTCTCTAAGTGCAGCTGCTGATGCTATACCTACAGCTTCTTCGCCAGTTGAGGTTACGTAGAAGGAAATCCTTCCTTGCCTTTGTGCTTCATAGAAGATTGTGTCCATCACTTGTAGGGTGGCCATATTGGAATACATCTTTACTGCAATTTCCTCATTCACCTGTTAATGGCGTAAGGGGTTCAATGATCATGGTCAATCTCTTATACTTGACGGAGATACTAGGTCTGGAACTGGAAACCATGACATGACACTGAAAGTGAAACCTTTCGACATTTTCTTGACCGATATAAGTTGCTGGTGAGAGCATAAATTAAGTTTAATAGAAGGTATTGATAAAGAAGGAATAATACCTGATTAAAATCACTGCCAACGATAAGATCTCCATTGTCGTCAAGGACACGGTAACAAGGTACTCTGTTTTGGTTCAACCCAGCTAAGAATCGCATTTCAGTTGTATATGATACGTTCGCTCCAGGAAAATCCAAGGCCTAACCCACAGTACATCTCCAAATTTCAAACTTCCAAACAATTTCTAGCAAAGTAATTAGAAATAGAAAAGAATTAAACATCATCCTGTTGTTCTATTCCCTGGACCAAGAATTAAAAAAGGACAGTTGGAAAGTCCATGGGAAGTTTGTCCCGGTAAGATTCTGTTTTACCTATCATACGGAGCCGATCAAGTCAGTAGCCATACTTAGAAATCCGGAAATAGTTAACATATTGCTCTTGTGCATCTAGTTAAATTGGTTCATCTGAAAGAACACTTGCGTTTTCATCTCATGTTTCTTAACCATATAATGGGGCTGCAACCCATCCAAGTTGTTTTATTTGGGTAAAAAGAGAGTGTTATAGTGCAATATATAGAAGCTCAACAATTACAATCATGCACATTAAATTTTAATTTGGCATTTAGAGAAAAAGGTCCTATTGAACCGGATAAATTTGTTTGTATTCGTAACGAGACGGAGCCAAAAATTTATAATAGAAAGATCCAAATATTTAATTTTTTTAAATTTTGAAGAGCCCAATATATTACTAATCCCTCAAATAACTTCATCCTCATATATGTATATGTAAAAAAAATTTAATTTTTTAAAATTTTGAAGGACCAGTGCACCACTGAATTCCGTGTAGCTACGTCCTTGCCTGAGCAATGCAATTTAGGTGTTGAATTGCATCTAAAACATTCCGACTTTTTAAACCGTCAAAAATGATCCATGGCTCCAAATTTCAGAGACAGGATTCAGCTGGCCAGGCCCACACCTCAGAGCCCATTCGGTGCTTGTGTTAATTACTCTAATGTACCTTCAGGCTTCAGGTCCGGAAAGAAGAATAATGGAATAACAAACACAGGCTTAATTTGAATAAAATAATGTACGTATGCATGCATTATATCTGTTCTCATTTCAAGAGATGTTTAAGCTTCTTTCTGAATACATACATAATCATAAGGATCGTGGTAATAAATAGGACCGACTAATAACTTTTTGTTAATAGTATTAACCAAAATGAATGGGAAAAAAAAAAAAAAAAGACAACTCTTAAATTGAATATGCCTACTTTTTGTTTGAGTGGATATCCACGCGTACATAAATAGATATGGGCTTTAAGCTGGATGAGTCTGTTTTCATGTATATTGACCAATAAAGTACTCCAGCAGATACTTTTAGGATAAGATTCTGACAATCAAACAGGATCATGGAGCCACCATATCTAGTCTCATCAAAGTTCAAACTTTACTAGACATAGATTGGAGAAGGATATGTAAATAATTTGGCAGGAGGGATAAGCATTAAATCTACTTCTGATCCAAAGAGAAACCTAAATCTAACTAGTAACACCAACCTGTGTGAATGTACACAAACTAAACCTGGTCATCAATACTAAGCGACACTGTGGCTATGCCTTCTAGTATGATTCAAACAAAAAAGAAAGCAAACAATAACAATGAGTGCACGTTTCCCCAGGAATCACGACGAGTACAACGGAAAAAAAATGATGCAATTAATAGATTCAACAACTCAAAAACTTTTGTCAACCGGAGGTACTGTATTAAAGGGGGGTATGATGAACTAGCACGCACCTGACTATTGATTTCATCGTCGCTGGAGTTGACGTCGTCGACTTGGTTAGCAGGTTTTGTAGATTTGAAGCGGTGGCCGATTAGAAAGGTATCGGAGGCACGAAAAAGACACGGGGTTGCAGTATTCCCAAAACCACCTCCAAGACTTCTACAGCAAATGCTTAAGCCTTGATCCAAACCTTGCACAAGACCAACTTTTCTCTTCAAATAACGAGCAATGGTTCCTGATCGAGTAAACCAGAGTGGTACCATGGTTGTTATTCTGTAGGATGATGATACCTTTCTCAGGCAAATGAATAAAAAAAATTTACAAGACCAAGTAGAAAAATGGACGACAGACAGGAGAGGGAGGGGAAGATAATTATAACATGTACGACAGTGCAAATATACCCAAGTTAGATGGGGTCGTATGGTTCAAAAGGCTTTACAGTCTCTCTCTCTTTCTTGTTATTTTCACATGTGATCGTCGTTTATATACAAGATGAAGGTAAACAACGGATTCGACAGCACGATCTCAACCAAAAAAAATTTTTTTGGTCTAATATTACCCAATTTTTGTTCTGTTTCGTCAAATCTTTACAATTTATTTTATAAAATTTACGTGAAACTTACACAAAATTTATATAAATAAATAACTAAAATTTATTAGATAATAAGATATTATAATATTAAACAAAAAAATTTAAAAAAAAAAAGAAAAAAAGTTTAAGAAAGTATTTGAGACTCAAGTAAATAAAAGAGGAATTTGGTCGCTCTTTTAAACGGACTAGCTGTTAATCAGATTACCCACCACGTGTATTATTAAAATAAGTGATTCTTAAATCAAAATGTTCAACCTAATTTACTAGCTAGGAATCACCTCTTTTTCCTTTTTATTTATACAAAAGCAACATGTTATAATGAATTAATCGGTTTCTTATAGCTTATTTAGCATTAAATCTAGTTTAAAGAAAAATAATCAAGGGGTAACTGTGTGCCGTATTCAATTGAAAATTGAAATCCCATTCGTCTCGACTCTTATGACAAATTTGAGGTGTATGATTTCACAGAGCTTGAGCTTAGAGTGTTACCTTTGCAGATCCAGAGATTTCAAATGTTCCATGTTGAACCTGAAT
>JANIHY010000006.1:22377940-22394333 GCA_027479065.1 Erythroxylum brevipes | reverse complement strand
CTCTTAATGTGCAGATGGATTTGAGTCAGGATGGAGCTCTGATTGCGACTTTGAGGCTGAGGCCAGTATTGCATGATCGGATTAGGAGAGTGCAGGATCGGGATCCAGTATTGGTGAGATTGATTGACAAAGTCAGGTCTGGATGGTTATCCGAGTTTGAGCTGAGAGATGGGACGTTGTGGATTGGTCAGAGGCTGTGTGTTCCGGATGTAGATGATTTGAGGCGTGAGATCTTAGAGGAGGCTCATTTGGCTGCTTATGTCATGCATCCTGGTGTCACCAAGATGTATTATACGCTCAAGTTGCATTTCTGGTGGCCAGGTATGAAGAGGCATGTAGCGGAGTTTGTTTCTCAGTGTCTGACGTGCCAGCAGGTTAAGGCTGAGCACCAGGCCCCAGTTGGGAGATTGCTTTTGTTGCCCATTCCAGAGTGGAAATGGGAGCGTATTACGATGGACTTTATTATGGGGTTACCCAGGACGCCGAGACAATTTGATGCTATCTGGGTCATAGTGGACCGATTGACTAAATCGGCTCACTTTTTTCCAGTGAGGGAGAGTAATACCCTCGATCAGTTGGCCTAGAAGTATGTGCCTGAGATAGTTCGACTGCATGGGGTCCTAGTGTCGATAGTGTCAGATAGGGATCCTAGGTTTACTTCGAGGTTTTGGAAGAGTTTGCAGTCGGCTATGGGTTCGAGATTACATTTCAGTACAACGTTTCATCCTCAGACAGATGGACAGAGTGAGAGGACTATTCAGACTATTGAGGATATGTTGAGAGCCTGTTTATTGGAGTTTCGAGGTACGTGGGATCAGTATTTGCCTCTGGTTGAGTTTGCTTATAATAATCAGTACCAGAGTAGCATTGGTATGGCACCGTATGAGGCGTTGTATGGACGATAGTGCAGATCCCCTCTTTACTGGGATGAAGAGGGTATGAGGATGTTAGAGGGTCCCGAGCTGATCCAGGGCACTGTTGATAAGGTACAGTTGATTCGGAGTCGCATCAAGGCGGCTCAGGACAGACAGAAGAGCTATGTGGATCAGCGTCGGAGAGAGATGGAGTATGCTGTAGGCGATAGAGTGTTTCTCAGAGTGTCTCCGTGGAGAGGAGTTCTCAGATTTGGCCGTAAGGGCAAGTTAAGTCCTCGGTATATTGGTCCGTATGAGATTACCGAGAGGATTGGGCCGTTGGCCTTTAGATTGGCATTGCCGAGTGAGATGTCTCAGTTGCATGATGTTTTTCATGTGAGCATGCTTCGCCCATGTGTTAGCCATACCTTAGAAGGATTAGTGTAGCAAGTGACATGGCCTGAGTTATGATAGTGTTAGAGATTATATAAAAGTAAGAAAGGAAACAATAAGGTCTTTAATTAAAGGACATAGTATCATTAGAGGTTGTGTATTTATATTTAAGAAGGTAATGAGATCCATGATTTAGAGACATAATCATATCAGAGACCATGTTTATTATTTAAATAAATTACTAAGACCTTTAGTCTGGGCCAGGATACATGGGAAGATTGCAACCTAGGCAAAGTTAAATGTATTTAAGTGTACACACCTTAATTTTATAAGACTTTATCTATCTTTTGGACAAAACACATATAAGAAACATCTTTTTCTCTTTAAAAGTTAAGGCTAGTCATCATAAGGCTTCTCCAACTCTTGAACAATTGATTTTAAGATACTTTAATCACAGAATTAAAATCCAAACATCATCTTAACATATTAACATAACGAGGGAATTAGGGAATTCATCTACATTTATCTTTACCATGAATTCTCTACTTTTATCTTTTGGTTATGTTATTTTAAATATATTTTATAGCTAAATAATTATTCTATGTTTATATAAAAATTTCCATAGAAGTTATATTTATATAAATTAAATTAATTTAGTTTATGATATTAAATATATTTTTATAAGCAAGTTTATTGATCTTAATACTAATTTATTCAAATTAACATCCAAATATGATTTTAATTCACATTTGAATGATTCGAGATAGCCCACTTATGAGTAGATCATGACTTAAATAGATGAGTTAAATAGGGTACTTGATGGAAACCTATATGATCTTCCTATTGTTAAAGTAAACACTTTTATGGGATTAATTCAATGGGTGTTAACATTGATAGAGATACAAATTACTCAATCAAAGAGTGGAAAACTTTAGCTTGAGAGAGTATAGTTTTAGTATTTAGAAAGTCATATCGATCTAGAGAGTATACCTAATCTAGGTTAATTAAATAATAAAGTTAAAAGTACTACTAGGAGAAATACTCACCTAGCTATAGGTATTTGATTTAGCATTTTTTATTAATTGTCTTATCATTTATTTTCTTGGTTATTTTAGATATTAAGTTTATTTTATTATTTATTTATTTATTAAAAATCCATAAAAATTATCTTTCGATTTATTATCTTTAGACTAGTTGATAGTGTTGGGCCTTTTTATTCACACTACTTTATTGCAGGATCAATACCTTACTTACCATTATATTGCTTGCCAATAATAGGTATACCTTTTCCATTAGTGAGTGATATATTTATAGTAGAAAAAAATTTTAGTAACACTAAAAGAAGAACACTAAACACACCAAGTTTTTAACATCATTGTCGAGGAACTAACCAGTTTTTGAAAATTATTTACTATTTTTCTTGTCTTGTATAGTTGTTTGATTATTCTTTTTCGTTTGATTTTTAATTTCTTTTTATGTGATTTTTATATCTTATTTTATTTTTTGTTTATTTTATTTTACGAGTGATTATAATGTATGATAAGAAGTTTGCAGTTCTTAATTCTTGAAGAATTTGTAGACCTTGAGAGAATATTTTATTAAAATCAAAGAGAAAATATCAAGTAAGAACTTAGTGATACATTGAAATTACAAATTAAAAAGATCAAAGAAGAAAGTAAAACTATGATGGAGGAACACAATTGGACATTTCAAGGTTGAGGATAAATGTTAAATATTTAAATGTGCCCAGATGCTTAAATTTAATGTATAATTTGTTGAATTACTTAATGAGAATCCCAATGCACACATCACTAACTTCTTGTAGATATATGACTTATTCAAGATCATTGAGGTCAAAGAAGACACCATTAGACTAAGGATATTCTCATTCACACTAGAGGATGAGGTGAAGCAATGACTAAAGGCATTAATAGATAGATAAATTAAGTTGGGAGAGTCTTGTGGAGAAGTTCCTTGTCAAATACTTTTCACTATTTAGGATAACAAAGCTAAGGAATGATGTCTCTCCTTTTCAGTAGTTTAACAATGATACCATATATGAGGCATATGAAAGATATAAGAATTTGTTTTGAATGTGTCTACACCATGGCCTTCTAATTTGGATAGAAGTCCAAACGTTTTATAAAGGTGTAGTGAACTCTACAAGGATGATGATAGATTTTACATTGGGTTGAATATTAAAAAAATAAGATTTCAAAGGCTTCATTAGAACTAATAGAGTAGATTTCCATGAACAACTATCAGTAATAGTTAGAAAGGAAGAAAGTTAATAGATATGCTAAGATCTACATTACAAATATCATGGTTGTACTAACAACTCAGATAGAGGTGATAGTGAGAAAATTAAACAACTTGATTTATCTATCAAGAATAACTGAAGTTATAAGCTATAAATTTTATAGGAGCGGTCAACAAGAAATTAAATTTCAAGTTAAGAATCTCATAGTATAAGCAATTGAGAAAGTGGATTTTATAGGAAATTTCTAGACATAGAACAACTCCTACAGTAAGACATATAATTCAAGATGGAGAAGCCTTTCTAATTTCTCTTCGAGCAATTAATAAGCTCCAACATTTGCCCCACCATATTTTTAGTAGTTGTGCAACGTGGTAGTCGATTTTAGAAGATATGATGATAGACTTCGTTTAAGAAAATGCTTCTCAATTCTAGAATCATGAAGCTTTTATAAGGAACCTCAACATATAGATAGGTCAACTAAGGCAATCATAGAGAGACCATAAGACACCTTGCCTAGTGATACTGTAAGGTTCCGATCATGCATCTCATATATAATATATATTAAATATACATAGCGAAAAATAAAAGGGAATTTAAAAAAATAGATATACTAATGCATATAGGTATAGAAATAAAAACAAAAAATGTAAGATGTTTACATACCTTTCTGACAATCTCCTTCGTTCTTTAATCTTCTTTACGTTGGGTTATTGTACACCACAACGAGTAATGTAGACCATCTCTAATGAAAGTTCACATGAAGATAGAAGGATGAAACCTCACTAGGAGATGACTAGAATTCTTCCTTTGTGCTAGCAAAGACAAGAACTCATGTGAGAGTTAGAAAGAAAAAAAAGAGTGTGTATATAAGAAAGAACCTTTCTTTCACTTGTGTCTTATATAAGATGCATGAAAATCATCTCTATTTTATGCACCATTTGACCTTCCATAACCCTCATCACCAATGGAGAGTTATGGGAAGTTAATGGTCATGAATAATATGCATTAATGGAAGTTACAGGTGAATAACATTTATTAATGGAAGTTTGGGAAGTTAATGGCCAAATTGACAGCCAATAACACTTGTTTCTAATCCATTCCATGCAACATTTTCTACCACAATCATATCTTGACACAATCCTGAAACACTCTCTCATATCTAGATCAACATTCAAGACCATTTTACTTATCCTTTGGATCTCCTATGTGTGACCCATTACTGGTTATGTTGCCCACTTGAATTAACACTTAATTCAAGTAAGTCAAGAGCGGTATCTAGCAACACGTCATGACCCCTAATTGACCAAAAAGTCAGTGGTTTGACTATGAACCCTTCTATACACAATGTTGCCATACAAGTTGTCCTTTCACCATTTATACACCCTTTAGTTTAGGGTATGGTCAAAGTGTCAAATCCCACTAGAATGACTACATCACATCTAGTCTGAGTGATATTAAATCTTGTCCTAAGGCTCTCATTACTTTATATATCATTGAAGACTCTCTTTATGACATATATCTACTCTGGCCAGAGACTCCCAAGTAATGACCCCAACAAGAGGTCGTAGGTATCATCTCCTTCTATCAGGAGTGGTGAATCTTTTATTGGCTACTCAATTACCTATGAATACCTTATGTTGTACTTAATCACCACCTTATGAGTAACCCCTGAAAGGCACCAATGAATGGAGTCAAAGCACAGGATCAGTATCCAAGATATCCTTGAGTACCTTAAGTCAAAGAAGTCAAAGGATATTTGCACCATTATTATGATGAGACTATCGTTGACACTGAAGTAGAATATTCATAGGAATATAATTATCATGATCTCATCATGGTTTCCTCCATGCTATGTTTTGTATCAAGGATTTCATTAAATTAATTTAAGATCAGCATCAAATCCATAAATGTATAAACATCGAAATAATGAAAAAATGTCTTTATTGATAATAAATGATTTGTCTAAAGGTGATTGTCTTTAGAGCATTTCTCTAACAAACTCTCACTTGCACTAAAGCCAATCGCCTTAATATCTAATACAATAAGCGTGGACATATGACATAAAACTCTTTTGGAAAATAGGTTTAGTCAATAAATCAGCTATATTCTGATCGGTGGGAACTCTCTCTATCTGGATATCATTTCTACTAATGATTTCTCTAATCAAATGGTAGCGTCTAAGTACATATTTGGACTTCTGATGAGACCTAGGTTCCTTTGCTTACGCTATAACCCCGTTGTTTTTATAATACAATTACATTAGGTTAGTGATGCTTGGAACCACACCAAGTTCCATGATGAACTTATTGATCCAAACTGTTTCCTTTGTCACTTCTGAAGCTGCAATGTACTCCGCCTCTATCATCGAATCTGCAGTCGTCTCTTGCTTGGAACTTTTCCAACTGACTGCACCACTATTCAGTGTGAATACATATCTAGACTGGGATCTAGAGTTATCCCTATTGGATTGGAAATTGGCATCAGTATACCCACTTACCACAAGATCACCTTCTCCATATACCAAGAATACATCTTTAGTTCTTTTTAAGTACTTAAGGATATTTTTGACAGCCACCCAATAACCCTCCCCAGCGTCCGACTGGTATCTGCTCGTAACACTTAGAGCTTATGATACATCAGGTCTATCACATAATATAGCATACATAATTGATCCTATAGTCAAAGCATAAGGAATCAAACTCATGCGAGTCCTCTCATCTTGTGTCTTTGGACATATAGATTTAGAGAGTGTAATCCCATATACCATGGGAAGACAACCTCTCTTGGACTACTTCATGCTAAACCTCTTTAATATCTTATCTATTTATGTAGGCTAAGAAAGACTAAGCAACCTCTTAAATCTATTTCTATAGATCCATATCCCCAAAATATAAGTTATTTCTCTAAGATCTTTCATAGAGAAGTTCTTAGCTAACCAAATTTTGACTGATTGCAAAAATGAGACATCGTTTAGTATTAGAAATATGTCATCTACATACAGTATAAGGAATACGATTGCACTCCCACTAACCTTGTTATACACATATGACTCATCTAGATTTTGTGAGAAACAAAACTCTTTAATTGTCTTATCAAATCAAATATTCAAACTCCTGGATGCTTGCTTCAATCCATAAATCGATTTCTAAAACTTGCATACCTTTTCTCCATTTATGGTTATGAAAACATTACGTTGTGTCATATACACTTCCTCAGTTAGGTTTCCACTAAGGAAAATCATCTTCACATCCATTTGCCATATCTCATAATCATAATGAGCGACAATGGCTAGGAGTGTCCTAATGGATTTAAGCATAGCTATTGGGCTAAATGTTTCATCATAGTCAATACCTTGCCTTTGATGATAACCTTTAGCTACAAGCCTAGCTTTATAGGTAACTACATTACCCTCCATGTCAGTTTTCTTCTTGAAAACCCATTTGTACCCTGTGGGTTTTATCCCTTCAGGTGGGTCAACCAAATTTCATACTTGGTTTTCATACATGGAATCCATTTTGGATTTCATAGCTTGAAGTCATTTGTCATATTCTGAACCTCTTCGTAGGTAATAGGCTCATCATCTTCTATGGGCAATACATTATTAAGTTCACTTATAAGAAATATGTATCTCTCGGAAACATGATATATCCTTCCTGACCTACGAACTTCTTATGTGTCAGAACATTTAACTATTATTTCATCTTCATGAATAATAGGCTCGGGTCTAGGCGGTTGATCTGTGTTTGTTTGAGCATCTGGAACTTCCACAATTTCAATTTTGCTCCCACTGTCTTCTCTTAGAAGAAACTCTTTCTCTAAAAAGATAGCATGTTTTGAAACAAACACCTTTTGTTCCGAAACATGGTAGAACTAATATCCTATAGTTTCCTTATGATATCCTACAAATAGACACTGTCTTCTCTTAACTTCAAGCTTATCTGATTGAATCCGCTTTACATAAGCAGGATAACCTCAAACTTTCATATAAGAAAGATAAGGTTTCTTATTAGTCCATATCTCATATGGAGCAACATCAACTAACTTGGATGGGACTTTATTTAATATATAGACAGAAGTTTCGAGTTTATACCCCAAAAGGATTTTGGTAAATTCGCTAAACCACCCATCATAGACCTTACCATATCTAACAAGGTTTAATTTCTCCTCTCAGCTACACCATTGTGTTGTGGCATGTAAGGTGGAGTCTACTAGAACAATATTCCATTATCCCTGAGATAATCCAGTATTCGCCATCTCGATCCAATCGAAGTGATTTAATATTTCTCCCTAATTGTTTCTCAACTGCATTTCTAAATTTTTTGAACCTTTCAAAGGCTTCAAACTTGTATCTCTTAAAATTCACATACCCACATCAAGAAAGATCATTGATAAATGTAATGAAGTATACGAAACCACCTTTGGCATGTATGGACATCAGACCACATACATCAATATCAATTAGATCTAAAAGTCAGCAAATGCCTTCTTCTACTTTAACAACTCCAGATAAGCCTTACAATTTCTCTTCTAATGTCCATCCTTACCACAGTGGAAGCAAGTACCTTTCGAGGCAGTCTTCTTTGTTTTCTTGACACCTCCTTTGGGTGTTGCGGACTTCTTCTTCTTTTGTCTTGTTTTCTTCGAACTAGAAGAATCCACCAACATTATAACCTTGTACTTGTGTACAAATGACTCAACTACCTTGAGCATGTTGACTAGCTTGAGAATTATGTTAGATATATTGTTCATTCGATAGTTAAGCACAAATTATGAGTAACTATTGGTTAAAATTGTAAAAATTAAGTCAATACTTAATTCATGATCCAAAACAAAACCTAAGGAAGTCAACCGCTCGATGTAGCCATTCATCTTCAGCGCATACTGCACTGGAGATGTCCCTTTAACCATCTTAGAGCAAAAAAGCAATCGTAAAGTCTCGAATCTTTCAGACCTTGTTTGCTCATCAAAGAGCTCCTTAAAATGATAGACTATAGTATGAGCATCCATAGCCTCGTGCTGCTTTTGAAGCTCTGGTGGCGTAATGGCTAGCCTAATACAACTAACCATCTCACTATCGTCGAGATGTTTCCTATATCCCTCTGATCATCATCAGAAGCATCAGCAGTAGGGGGATTAGGAAGTGGTTCTTCCAAAATATAACCAAGCTTCTCGGACTTGAGAACTATTTTGAAGTTCCTGAGCTAGTTAAGGAAGTTTGGCTTAGTCAACTTTTTAGCTTCCATCAATGATCTTAGATTCACACTAATACTCATGGTATTGACTCGAGCAATAGCAACCTTTTTTCAAAGAGAGAAAAGTTAGATTGCACTTAAATGCATGTCTATAAGGACTTTAATAACACACATTATGGCTCCTACTATTTTTCTCAAATTCACAACCCTCAATATAAATCTGAAAGAACTCATAGAGAAATTCTCCTAGTGGGTCGATATCCAATATCCCTAAGAATGACCTTGGGTTTTCCCAATAGGCCACCTTAGCTCAATCAGTAGGTATTGATCATACCAATTGCATCTCCAATGCAACTATCGAATTTAGTGCTATCAACTGTTGATGTGTGCACACTTATTGGGCTATCAACTCTTGACACACGTATATCTTATGTACACTACCCAACTTCACCTCTGTCCACGTTGATCTTAGGTTTGCCCGATAAACCAACGCTTTTAGTTAAAACTGACCAATTAATTTGAAAATTCTATTTCCATGGTCCGAACATCTGTGTAAACTGAGCTTGGGATTGCCTAACAACCCTAACTTCAAAAGGACTTTGTATCTAGCCATATTAAAGGAAGGCATTAGTTTTGATATTCTAAATGAGGGATTTAACTAAGGTCTCATCTAACTTAGATTGTCTTATATATATATATAACTACATGGAATGATATAATGATATGGACTACCCAATCAAATTGGGCCTAAACCCATAACCATCCATCATGCAAGCCCACACATTCTCCTATCCATGCATTCTCTAATGCATATATGTAAACACATCATTTTGGTTATAATATCTTCTAGATCCTAACATGAAAGCCCAATCCAACATTTAGATCTAAGCCCAATCCAATACTTAGATTTACTATCTTCCTTTTACTAACTTGGCTAAAATTACTATTGTATGTTATTTTGATTGGAATTAATATTAATCTAATTAACATGAATTCCTAATTCTAGAAATCAATTCATAATTAATTTACCTTAAAATAATTATTTGATGTCCAAAATTAAATAAATTCAAATTTGTCACCCATGTCAATTTTTCTAGTCTTACTAGAAAATCTAGTACTCTACTAAAATTAAAATTTTCAAAAATTTCAGAACATCAAATCATCATTCTAAGCATCTCTAGGTTGTTTCATGATGATCAAAATAATTTAAGAATCACCCAAAAATTGTTATGATCACTGAAACATCGATAAGGCACCAAAAACGACAAATATGACTTCTAAATTTTTTTCTAGAAATTCAATTTCTAGCAAAATCATTTAGGCATGCAACAAACATCAAATTAACAATATTTTTAAGGTTTTGCAATTGAAATATAAACATATAAAAACATCAAACAAAATAAATCCTACAATTTCTAAAAAGCTGTCCAGATTTGGAAAATTGTTTGATAAAAAACATTTTAATAATTCTACAAAAATTAAAGATGCATAAGCACATCCCAAATATGTTCACATAATTTTTACGGAATCAAATTCCTAAAAAATCATATGTAACCTTATCAATTTATCCAATAGACATCACACGCTCAGCAGAAAGAAAGATTTCATGCATGTTCTTATAAAATCTAAATTAAATATTTTAATCACATTAAAATTATTTTCAATCACACTGAATCAATTACATACAGCTTATGAAAAGATTGATGAAAGAAAATGCATTTTTCTATAATTAATTTCAAACAAAATTATACAAGGCCTTAAGCTGTCATAACCATAAAAATAGTTTTCACATGTTATGTATTCTACATCCAATAAGGCACAAGATGACCCTAATACCACTGTAAGCTTCCAATCATGCATCTCATACATAATATATATCAAATACCTTTGAATACCTCATGTTATACTCAATCACCACCTTATGAGTAACCCCTAAAAGGCACTGATGAATGGAATCAAAACACATAATCAGTATCCCAGATACCCTTGAGCACCTCAAGTCAAAAGATATTTGTACCATTACTTTGATGAGACTATCATTGACACTGAAATAGAATATCCAGATGATTGTCTCATAGCACGTCAATCCAATGTACTTACTATCCTTAGTAAGCATCCTCATGCTAACCTAAACAACTCATGTTTATAGCTTATAATATCTACTGCTTGATCTACTCAAGGAGCATAAGATGTGCTAGTTTATCCAGATTAATGATATCCTATCTCATTAATCCTATGACTAGGGAAAGTTTAGATACTAACATACTTACACATGATAGGATTCTCATTATCATGATCTCATCATGATTTCCTGCATGTTATGTTTTGTATCTAGGACTTCATTAAATCAATTTAAGATCAACATCAAATCTATAAATGTATAATCATCGAAATAATGAAAAAATGCCTTTAATAATCATAAAATGATTTGTACAATAAGTGCTAAAGGTGACTGCCTTTAGAGCACTTCTCTAACAGATACCATATCGATTCCTAGGGAACATGTAAAGGAGATTCCTTTTAAAGGGTTATAAGTTGACTAATACCAGGAAGGAAGAAGAAAGCAAGGTAATGAAACCATTAAGCAATTATAAATCAAAATTTCCTTCCTTCTTGATACTTAATACCATTAAGCAATCATAAATCAAAACTTCCTTCCTTCTAGAAGGAAGTTACTATTATTTTGGAGGAGTACAAATAAGATTAAAAGGAAAAAGATCTAAAATTGGAGGACCTTAAACAAGAAATTATAGAGAAAATCAAATTTAAGAAACATCAAAGTCTTTATAGACATAATACTACCAAACATGGGCAACCAAAGTAGTTTTTATAAATAATTAGTGATATTTACATTAATAAGATATTAACAAATTTAGGAGCAAACTAGAACCCCACAGGGAGAGTAATGTATATTACTGGTACTTTAATAAAAATTCCTATAGGTGTTAAAGAGGTTGTAATGATAAAATTTGATAGATTCATATTCCTAAAATAAATTTTATATTATAGATGATAATAAGAAGAAAAAAATTTCTAATATTTGGTAGACCTTTCCTAGATACAGTAGGTGTGATAATTCTTGTCAAGGAAGGTGGGTTAATTCTTAGGAATAGAAATAAATAACTTATGTTCTATAATGATGAAATGCCACTTATTCTTGTTAAAGGCTAGAGAGAATCTAATTATTTTAATAATTGATAGAAAATCACCTAGGAAGAATAAAAAGAGCCACAACAAGTAAAGATGAAGGCAAGAGTAAAGACGAAGGCCTAAAAGGGAGATGAAGATCCTTTATATGACATTTTTTTTTGTTGATGAAGAAGGGAGCAACCATTTTGTTGGAGTAACTAATTGTGTTTAAAGAAAGAGTCCAGTTAAAAGATTCATAAAAAAATAGATTGTTAGGAGGCAATCCAACAATTATTTCATTTATTTTAAAGTTTTTTGGGATTTATTTTTAGTGTTAAATGCTAATAATTCAAGGCTTTATTTGGTAATTGGATTTGGATTTGGATTTTTTTTATTTTGATTAATGAATAAGTTTATACCTCATTTTAATTATTTATATTTAGTCTATTTTGTAATTTTGTTTTCTACATTTTATAATTAAAAATATAGACAAAGGCATATATACATTTAAAGAGAAACTACGAGCAAGATTTGAAATAAAAGATCCGAGAAAAGGTCCAATGAAAACCTTAAAAATTAGGTATGTGTCTAATTATATCATTGAACATGGTTTGGCACATGCTCGTACCCCAAAATATGATGATTTTTTAGTTTTCCATTAGGATCCAAGGTATAAGGACATTTCTATACTTGTAACTATGTATCTAGAAAATTATTTCTAAAAATCCCTACAATTTGTGCCATAACTACGTTGTAAACCTATATCGCTAAAATTTTAGAAAGATGTGGGGTTGTTAGTCCTCATCTTAGTGTTCTCTCTACTTTTCTCTTAATTTCTTTAAACACCCACTACTTAACTTGAGTCTAATATGCTTATCTATGCTTTTAGTAAACAATATGAATTTCAATAGGAAGAGAGGAAGTGAGATAAGAATTATCTTAGATAAGAGAGATTTGTTCTACCATTTGCTCCCCTTTAATTTTACCAAGTTTTAACAATCAAAACTTCAACTTTAAAGAATTTTACAATTATTAGCAATCCTTCATAAAATATTGATTTTTACACTTTCCACCTATATAATATTAAGTTTCCAACCATCCACTAGAAAGAGTGAAAGAAGAGATAAGAGGTTTGAGGTGGCTCCACTACTGAGGCATAAACATAACTAAGAGTTCATTCCATAATGAATAGCTTATTCTTACATTCTATAAGAAGAACCATCTTAAAAGATATGGCTATTAAAGATCAAACCCATTAAAGTAAATAAAAGTATATATTTGAATGGTTTAGAAAGTGTGAGTTTAAAAAATGAAGTGAGAAGCATGTAGCTAATGGACATTTGAGGTAACTGATCATGCCTATAGAGAAATCACTCTAGAATAGGTATGTTAAAAAATTTTAAGCATACTAAGAAAGATGAGAAGGATATAATAAAATCTAGGTTAGAAGGAGTTATAAGATCTCTAACCTTTAATGTATTTATAGCGATATGTGAGTTTTACACACTTGAATTGGTGTAAATGGAGGATTTTAAATTTATTGTAATTGAATTCCCTCTTTATATGTATAAGTGGGTACCTCTAGATTTTTAGAGAACTATATCAACAAACAGGTATGACTATGATCCTTTGACAACCAAGAACATTCAAATTATCTCTCCTTCCCTTATATACATTTATACCAATAAACAAATCTGACTATGATACATTAATAACCAAAAGCATCAAAATTATCTCTCCTTCCCTTATATACTTGCACAAGGTAATAGTTCATTCACTTTTAGGGATAAAAGGAAGTACTAAAGTAGTCATCCATAGGAATTTATTCTATCTATGGTGCATAGTTGGAAAGAAACAATGTCACCTAAGTTACTATTTTGCTATTTATCTAAATGAAGCGGGTAATAACACGATGCAATATATGAAGCATTTTATCTGACTAGGGTAGCAAAAAACATAGGTGTCTATTATTCTCTTTTAGGCTTGACTATTGGATGTCACATAAGTTCTATCAACCATATGATGATGAGGCCTATAAGATTAGTTAGGAAGGATGATAACCCTTATTTTCTTTTGGATAGAGAGAGAGATGAGGTCTTTAAGACTAAAGAGTAGCACAACAAAAAGTATAGCCAAAGATAACAATTGAATTTCCACAAATAGCTAATGTACCTTTAAAAGAAAAGATGTAAGAGGAGCCTAGAGATATCAAACCTTCTCCATAACAATTGATACAAGAAAGTGTTAATAGGATTATTCACTATATAGAGACTAAGTTGTATGACCAAAATTATAGTTTGAACCAACTTACAAGGGCGCTTAAGAAGGATGGAGAAATGACTATTCCTTTACTTCAAGAATGTGAGATATTCCAAGCTACCTTCATAATCTTTAATGACATTAAAGGGGGAAAATGATGATAAAGACTAGCCAACTTTAGATTATGCTCTTATTTATTTTTCTTACCTTTAAGCTTGATTCTATTCTTCCTTTTTTTAATCTTTATCTATATTTTATATTTTAGTTATGTTCTTATTTTTGCTAATGTTACTTCACTTTTGTTTAGTTTAATGTTAAGTTCCTTTTGTGTTTTTTTTAATTTATTTATCTAAAATCGATGAGAGAATTAATTAATTTATGGGGCCTATTTGGTATGTTTTTTAATTTTATTACAATTGGATTAAAATATAATAATTTGGAAAAAAAATTTATCAATAAAAGAAGAATAATCAAAGTAACACATTATAAATTTGGTTGTTTTGTAATTCCATTAGTTTAAGCCAATATTTATGAGCATCGATAACTAATTTAGCTATAACTTGCTCAAATAATTATGACAATAGATTCCTATTTTTATTATATGATATTTTATGTAATTTAGGCAGATCATCAAGCTAGAAATGAATATTTTCTAAAAATTTTAGTATTCTACTAAAATATATATAATTGAAAGTAAAAAATATATGAATAAGTAAGCATAAGTAGATTTACTACATTGGTTTTACCCTAAGTAAAGAGGTTAAGATTAAAAAGTAGTGTTATTAGCCTTTTGAAATAATAACCTAACCAAGTAATTAGAAACATTGGTCATAAGATATTTGCTTTCACATCAAAAGGTTAGGTAAATTTTCAATTAAGCCCATAAAATCTTTTTTGTTAATTCATAATTTACTGTTTATTTTTCTAAATTTTAGGTTATTAAAATGTTTGAAAATTGATTCATCCTTCTCATGTATATCTACTTTATGCATTAGGTTGATATTTGTAAATTAAGTTGATATTTAAAGATTATTACGGCAAATTAAATTGATTTATATGTGTTTTGCTTAATTTTAAAGCTAAATTATCTTGTTTATCTTAGCTTTTATTATATGTTTAATAATTGTGCATATTAGACATTGAGATGATATTATTCAGGAATTAAAGAAAATTTTAAGAAAAAAATTATAAGAACATAATCTGTATCATGCTCGTGTACTAGCTTATGTCCTAAAAGGATTAAGTATAATAAGTGACATAACCTAAGCTATGACTATGTAGAAGATTATATGCAAGTAAAGTAGGAAATAGTGAGATATATAGTTAAGGGATACAATCATACTAAAGACCGTACATTCATCTTTAAGAAGATAAGTGAGATCCACAGCTTAGAGACACAATTGTACCAAAGATCATGTCTATTACCTAGAGAAATCACTAAGGCCTATTTTTATACTATAACCGTGGATTGGGCAAAGTAAAACATATTTGAGTGTGAAAGCCTTAACTTTTTTAATTCTGCTATCTTTTGGAGAAATCACATATAAAAATATTTGTTTCACTCCAAAAGATGGGGTTAGCTTCTACAACCTTTGGAAAATCAATTAAAAGATGGCTTCTATAACCTTTGAAAATTCAATTTGAATTTTTTAAAGGATTAATATCCAAATATCACTGAAAGAATCAAGTTATCCATATAATTGAGGAGTTTATTGAGATTTATTTCTATTATAATTTCTCTATTTTATATTTAGATAGGAAAATCCTAGTGGTTATTTACGTAGGGATTGATTTAATTTAATTTATTATATAAGATATATTTTATGAGCTATCTTTATTGCTCTTAATATTGATTTATTTATAATACCATCTAAGTATATTTTAATTCACCTATCGATGACTCGAGAGAATCTACTTGTGAGTGGAATGTTAATTAGATAGAAGAGGTTAAATAGGGTGGTTAAAGGAGCCCTACATAGTCTTCCTAGTATTATGGTTAAACTTATTATAAGATTTCACAGAGTATAAAGTATTGAAAGGGGTATTAGCATTGGTACCTATTATAAAATTTGATAAAGCGTAATGCATTTAAAGACCTGTTATCATTAGTAAAAATATGAGTTAACCAAATGGAGAGTATATGGTTAGAGCTAGAGATAGTTCAATTTTAGTGTCTAGGAAGTTATGCTAGTCTAAGGAATATATCTAATCTTGTAGCACCCCCTTACCATAGGGTATACACCGGGACGCCCGTAGGTCATTCCGATACATATCCTACGATAAGGGTGAACTACGAACAATCACTA
>JANIHY010000006.1:22360857-22372296 GCA_027479065.1 Erythroxylum brevipes | reverse complement strand
CAATTTTCTGACAGAAAAATTTTCTCCTTTGGTAAATTTACCGACTGAACAAATTTTTCGTCGGTAAATTTACCTACTACCGTATTTTCGACGCCTTTTTTCGTTAGTAAATTCCGTCGTTAAATAAACTTACCGACGAAATGTGAACAAATTTCGTTGGTAATTTCTGTCGCTAAACTTTATTTTTCTTGTAGTGATAAAGCATAAATTATTATTGGTCTCAAATTATATATAACAAGCATGTATGTCTGAACTTGCAGTTACTCAGACTGTGAATTTTTCTAATATTAAATGTGATATTCCCGAATTGAGGGATGTCAACTATAAGGTGTGGAAGGAGATAATTCTACTTCATTTGGACTGGATGGATATAGATTATGCTATTAGGAAAGATGAACCACCGAGTATAACTGAAACCAATACTCCATATATTGTTGCTTTTTATGAAAAATGGGAGAGATCTAATTGTCTCTCTGTGATGTTGAAAAATACCAAAATATTTTCTAGTATTCGTAGTTCTGTTGAACAACATAATAAAGTCAAGGATCTATTGAAGGCTATTGATGAGCAATTCACCACATCTGATAAGGCCCTTGCCACTTGATTATTCAGTTACCATCCTTGAAGCTCACTAGCGTAAGGGGCGTATGTGATTAAATCATGCGTACGAAGGACATAACAACTCAGCTAAAAGCCTTGGAGGTTACCATATCAGAATCTTTCCTGGTACATTACATTCTATGCACTCTGCCCCAATAATACGATCCTTTCAGATTCTCTTATAAGACACATAAGGACAAGTTGTTGATCAATGAACAGTTGACCATGTGTGTGCAAGAAGCAGAGAAGTTGTTGATGGGAGAGGGTAAAAGGATGAATTTGACTGTTTCAGGAAAGAAAAGATAAGATGATGTCAAAAACAAGGGAAAATGCCAAATTTCTTCTCAGTCTAATATAAAGAAACCATTAAAGTATTTCTTCTACAAGAAAAAGGGACACATGAAGAAAGACTGCACTAAATTTAAGAATTGGCTTGGAAAGAAAAGTACTCCATTTTCATTCGTTTGTTATGATTCTAATATAGTTAATGCTAATCATAACACATGGTGGATTGATTATTGTTCTACAATCTATGTTTCAAATACCTTACAGGGTATGCAAAACCTAAAGAAGCTAGTGAGAAATGAACAATACATCTATTCAAGAAGTAAGACGAGTTCACATGTGGAAGCCATTGACACTTGCAGTTTAGTTTTAAGCAGTGACTTTATTTTATGTTTGAAAAATACTTTTTATGTTCCAAATTTCTCTAGAAATTTGATTTCTGTATCAAGACTTATACTTTTTGGTTTTTCCTTTAATTTTTCAAATTCTGGTTTTAGTTTATGTAATGGATATGAAGTTATTGGTTATGGTACATTATCTGATGTTCTTTATTCAGTTACAAAATGATAATGCCTATAATTCGATACATGTCACTGCTGATTTGAAACAATGTATTGTGAATGAAGAATCCTCTATATTATGGCACTGTAGATTAGGACACATCTTCATTGAGAGAATTAAGAGATTAGTAAATTAAAGGGTACTTAGTACTTTGAATTTTACTGATTTTGAGACTTGCGTGGATTGCATTAAGGGTAAACAAACTAACAAGTCTAAAAAGAGTGCCAAGAGGAGCACAAATCTGTTAGAAATCATACATACATATATTTATTGTCCAAATATGGACGCAAATAGTTTGAAATACTTTATCACCTTCATAGATGATTATTTGTGATATATGTATCTCTACTTACTTTGTTCTAAGGATGATGCTTGGAAGCCTTTAAAATTTTTAAGGTTGGATTAGAGAATCAATTTGGAAAACTAGTTCAAATCGTGAGGTCAAATAGAGGTATTGTAGTAGATACACTTATAATGGACAAGCACCTAGTCCATTTGTGAAGTTTCTTCAAGAACACGCCATTGTTGCCCAATACACTAAACCTGGTTCTCTGGATCAAAATGGTATGGCAAAAAGAAAAAACCGAACCTTAATAGACATGGTGAGAAGTATGAGGAGTAATACAAAACTTCCTCAATTTCTGTAGACTGAAGCTCTAAAGATGGTTGTGTATATATTGAACTGAGTTCCAACCAAGGTTGTCTCAAAGACACCTTTTGGGTTATGTAAGGGTTGGAAATTGAGTTTGAGGCATAAATGCATTTAGGATGCCTGTATCCAGTGAGAATTTACAACCGAAAAGAGAAGAAGCTAGACCCAAGGACCATTAGTGAGTATTTCATTGGATATGCTGAAAGGTCTAAGGGGTGTAGATTCTATTGTCCATCTCATAGCACTAAAATTGTGAAATCAAGAAATGTAAATTTTCTTGAGAATGAATTGATCAATTGGAGTGATCAATTTTAAGACATGGTTTTTGAAAAAGACCATTATGAAACTCAATCCTCTAGTTCAAATGATAGATTAATTGTAATTCACACCCCTCAAGTTGAAACAGGTGATGGACAACCAGTTACTGAAGTTCCACAAGCTATTAATACCAATCCAATAGATCAAGTTGTAAATGAAGAACAACAAGAAATTGTTAAACAACCGATTGAACAACGGGTTGAGCAACAGGTTCTTCGAGAGGATGATAATACAACATTGAGGAGATCTACTAGAGTTAGAAGGTTAGCAATTCTTAGTGATTATATAGCGTATCTACAAGAGCCAGATTATAACATAGAGCACAAAATGATCCTGAAACATTTTCACAGGCCATGAGTTATAAGGAATCGGATCTGTGGCATAATGTTATGAAAGATGAGAAGGATTCTATGGTATCTAACCAAGTCTAGGATCTCGTTGAGTTACTCGATGGTGTGAAAGCCATTGGATGTAAATGGGTATTTAAGACATAGAAAGAATCACGAGACACCATTGAGAGACAAAAGGCACGACTTGTTGCAAAAGGGTTTACTCAGAGGAAAGGAATCGACTACACAGAGATATTTTCTCTTGTATCTAAGAAAGATTCTCTTCGTGTAATCATGACATTGGTAGGTCATTTTGATTTTGAGTTACATTAAATGGATGTGAAAATGACGTTTCTTAATGGTAACTAAAGGAAAAGGTTTACATGAAACAATTTGAAGGATTCTCCTCTAGTGATAGTGGGCATTTATTCTACAAGCTTAATAAATCCATGTATGGATTAAAACAAGCCTCCTGGCAATGGAATTCAAAATTTCATAAGGTTATCACTTCATTTGATTTTAAAGAGAATATAATGAACCAATGTTTATACCAGAAGGTTTGTGGGAGAAAGACTTGTTTTCTTGTGTTATATGTGGATGATATTTTACTTGTAATTAATGATAAGGGCTTGCTATATGAGGTGAAATAATTTCAATTAAATAAATTTTGATATGAAAGATATGGGTGAGGCTTCTTATGTCATTGGTATCAAGAACCATAGAGAAAGATCTCGAGGCATTTTGAGTTTGTCTCATGAGACTCATATCAAAAAAGTTTTAAAGAGATTTTAGATGAAAGATTGTGCACCAAGTGTAGCACCCATGTGAAGTGTGATAGGTTCAATTTGAATTAATGCCCAAACAATGATTTTGAATGGGAACGCATGAAGAAGATTCAATATGGTTCAACTGTTGGAAGATTTATGTATGCTTAGGTCTGTCCAAACCTGACATCGCATATATTTGTTAAAATGTTAGGTAGATATCAGAGTAACCCAAGTGTTGACCACTAGAAAGCTACAAAGAAGGTTATAAGATATCTTTAGGGCACAAAAGACTGCATGCTTATGTACAGGCAAACTGAGAACCTAGAAGTAGTTGGATACTCCAATTTAGACTTTACTAGCTGCATTGATTCAAACAAATCAACATCTAGTTATATTTTCATACTAGTTGGTGGAGCTATATCTTGGAGAAGTACCAAGCAGACTGCTACTTCTATTATGAAGGCTGAGTTCGTATCACGTTTTGAAGTCACCTCACATGATGTATGGTTGAAGAGTTTTATATCCAAGCTTAGAGTTGTCAATTCAATTCTTAAACAATTGAAGTTGTATTGCGACAACTCAGGGGCAATCTTCATGGCTAAAAATAACAAAAGTAAAATTCGAAGTAAGTATATCGATATTAAGTATTTAATTATAAGAGAAAGTGTTAACGAAAGGAAAGTTTTCATTAAGCACATTCGTGCTGAGTTGATGATTACGGATCCTTTAACTAAAGGCCTGCCACCTAAGCAGTTTAAGGATCATATAGTGCGAACAAGACTTGGTTTCATAATGTGATTTTATTGTGCATTTGTTGCTTCAATCGAACTCTTATTTAATTTGATGTTTTCTCATTTGGTTTTGTGCACATATATTTGTTTGGTTTGAGAAATATCATTTAATTTGGACATACAATAAATATATGGTTTATTCATTAAGTTTAAGAGGTAGTAATGAGAAACTTTATATATTGTAATACATGGAAGATAATACTCAATATAAGATGACTTATTGTCATGATTCATATATTTGGTTTCTTGTTATGTTTGATGTTATGTGAAATGGACCAAGTCGAAGAATGTAAGATTTTTTTTTCTAAAATCTTCCTACTTTCAAAATATAGTCCATTTAATGGTTTAACCCATTAATCACACAAATGCCCATACATCATCATTTTCATCTTCTGTGATGGGCAGAGATGATGAAGTGATGAATTACATATTTTTGGGTCCCTATCCTTGGCTTCACGCAACAATCATTGGACACCATTTAGTTGTGGAGATCAAAGGCTACAAGATTAAAAAAAATTTGAAACATTGCTGGACAGTATTAATGCAATGGCTGGAGGTATTCTTCTGTTATCCTTTCGCTTACTGATCATTATGAATAACATGCATGTATTTTGTTTATACGTAAATAATTTTGTGTCTTAAGATGCATGTTTAAGTTTACAATTTTGCCATTTTAAAACTTAGAAATTAAAACCTGACAAAATATGAGTGAAGAGGTTTAATTGTTAAGTATAACCAACATATCGCCAACAATTAGGGTTAATTAAATAGCCAACAAACTATATCATTTTATAAACTACCCCTAAGAGTACCTTATGTACATATGCTATAGGAACATTTTTGGGACATAATGAACTAAAACAATGTGTAGATATCTGATGGACTTCATTAACGTATCATAAAGGTTTACTGTAGAAGATTGAGGCTTATAATAGGCATAAATTATGCTCTATCCTTTGTTTAAAAGTTACAAGTAGTTTTTTAGTTACATCTAACTCCTGCCAATTGAAGTTATCTAACTATTTGACACTCGAGGCAATGAAATAAGGTAAATACTTGCGAGTATACAAAGAAAACATGTATTGTCAATTAGTTGAAATGTATTGGTACACATTGGCTGTAGCATCCCGTTACCAATGTGAAGGGCATATTGGTAATTCGAATGAATTAGGATTGAGTAAATGCATAATTTGAATTGCATATGCATAATTTATTGATAAATGTTTATTGTTGCACAAGCATATGTATGTACATACATGTATGACAATTTCCTGACTTGATTGTGTAAATTGAAAAATTAGGTGATAATTGTACGGATTAGGTTTTAATCATAGAATTGGAGTGAAAATTGAATCCTAGAGGGTTGAAAATTGAAATTAGAGTGAAGGATTATATGTTTTATATTTTTGAGGATTTATAAGAATTTTTTCGAAATTTTTAGAGTTATGGGTCCGGACTAGAAAATTGACCTAAAGGCTAATAAATCGAATTTCGGTTCTGAAAATGATTGTTAATTGACATGAGATCATTTGAGTTATGATTTTAGGAGTAATTATTCATAGTCATTGCAAAATCGGGAGAAATAGAATAAGAATTGGAGTTTAGACCCTAAGAATTGGACTTGTGGCAATTAAATTGTCAAACAAGCCCTTAGTCCTTAGGTTTATAAGCCTAACCCTTTTGAATTTGCTTCCACGATTTGCTTGCTCCTTTTGAAAGAAAATTTCATTTCTTCTTCTCCTTCGTGGATCTCCCGTGTTGTTTGTTTTCCTTCATTTCCTTCTTGCTACTTGCTCCTTCATCATCATCAACCTAGCTTAAGCCTTGGATTTGAGGAGATGATTTTTGGTGGAGAAAGAGGTGGTTGTCGTGGGTGTTGCTTAGTTTGAGGGTTGGAGTAATTTGAGTGATTTGTGAAGATTTGAAGACTTTAATCAAGTAAGTTCCTATTCCTTTTTGTTTAAGATAGTTTGATTTGTGAATTAATTAAAGTATATTGTTGAATGAGAAATGTATAGGTTTCGGAAGTTAGGGATTTTGGGTTTTGATCTGGGTATTTGAAGAATAATTGGTTTTTGATGGATTTGAGGTTAGAAATAAGTTGAGTGCAGTGTTTTAAATTGATTGGGAGTGATCTGAAGTGAATTAAAGGGATTAGAATCTGCAGATCTGGGAAATTCTGGGTTTCGGACGCGATTCTGAGTTTGCACGTTGCGACGTGTGATGAACACGCCGCGGCGAGCAACTCCCTAGTTTGCACGTCGCAACGAGCGGGGATGCGCGCCGCAGCGAGCAGATTTCGTCTGCACGTCGTGACGAGCGTAAATGATCACGCCGTTGGGAGAATTCCGCGTACGTCGCGGCGAAGGAGAGGCGACTCGCCGTGGCGAGCGATCATGCGCTGCGGCGAGGACGCCATTTCCGAAGGTGAAATTGGTTTGTGTTAATGAATGATTCTTGAGGTTTAATTCTTAATGAATTAGTTATTGATTGATCTTAAATTAGAGACTAAGAATTTCAATTTATAAGAATAGAAATTCGAAATTTATTTCGGTGGTTCTCGAAATTGAGTGGTGATTGAATAGTGAATTTGATTTCGATTTAAAGATAATTCCTATGTCTTGGAATTTGACTTTAGAGAGTTTGGATCTTAGTCAATTGAATTATGGTAGTAGGAATTGTTATGAATTAGAGTAAAAGTGTTGTATTGGAAGATTTAGAATTTGGGATCGGGAATGTCATAACATGTATTGTACTCGACGCATTCGCTACATATGCATTAGTGAATATTGTAAATTGTGCAATTAGTGATATTGGTATTATTCTGATTGTTTAGAGGTTCAAGTGGAGCGCCGATCCTCTGACGTAGCAAAGACTTCCCGGCAGTAGCTCGGAAGTTTAGAGGTGAGTAACCTAGTTGGTTCCTCAATCCTTGTGTGTTAAATGTTCTGTGAATATGTGAACTGTTTGCCAATGTGAGTGCTTGCAAATGTGAATTGGTGTATAAAATTATTATTAATCTGTCTGAGTTCAATTAATGGAATTGATTGAATTATGTTATTCATTGTGCAAGTGTGAACGCATGCTAGGCATGATCTGAAATGGGTAATTAACGGTTGTGACTGCTGCAATCACTGACTAGAGCTATAAGCTCGATTACTGAAAGAGGGCCTAAGGCCAAGTAGGGAATAGTGCATACCCAAAGGGCTTTCCTATCCCTAATGCACATGGGCAGTAGTGCATACTCAGAGGGCTCTCCTACCCCTAAAACGCGATTACTGTTTAATGTGCCCGAAAATGGGACAGTACTGACGCCTAGTCACAACACTGAAATAAAATGAAAAACGTCATGCATTAAGTATTTGATTGTGCTGTGAATTTGAAAATGGGTTAAATGCTTATGAGTGATAATTTTTTAGTGAAGTTTATGATTTTTTTTCTGAATGTGTTATTGTGTTGATCTGTACGCAATTTTGCGTAATGCATGAATTGGGTGAACCATCGATAATGGTTTCTCGCTGAGTTCGCAAACTCACCCAATATTGCAATTATTTTTCAGGACAGCAGTAGTTGACTCCTAGCTCCAAAGTTATATTTTCCTTGCCTTGTGGATCATTGGCACGAGAAGTTATGGCACACAGGTTGGTCAACTGGGATCGATTTTTGGGGATGACCTAGTTTAGGCTTATGTATCAACTTTTTTTGGCATAGTGTGTATAGACAGTGAAAACTGATGAATTTGTAAATTATGTTTTGAGGTTATGAAATGGAAATCTTTCGGTTTCAAAATTTGGTGATTTCGATATTATAGTTTTATTTGATTGATTCCATGTGGATTTTAGAAATGATTGAATCGTAGTGCACCCTTATCGTGGGTTATGTATCGGGATAACCTACGGGCGTCCCGGTGCGTACCCTACGGTAAGGGGCGCTACAGTAGAAATGCGTAGTACATTCTGTTTTGGATCCACCCGAACTAATTTGATGTGTTTTGTGTGTTCATGATATGTTGACAATAATGATGTATCCATGTTATGCATTAATGTGAGTTTTTAAAATGAAGATGATTATTTCAATGGTTTTTGCTTGTTACTGATTATAAGATTGTTACCCACAGGCCTTAAGCTCACCCCCTAATCTCCTCCCACACATTCAGGTGATGAGCAAGATATCAAGTAGGTCAAAAGAGCAAAGCAGCACTCCTAGTTTTGATTATTTTGTATTTTGAAACAAGTTTGTAAAGCAAGGCTTTAGTTGCATTTTGAGCAAATCATGTATCTTTTGTATTTTGGGATTTCAATGTATTAATGTAATTGCTGCTTGAAATACCCACTAAAGCTTTGTAAAACTTTTATCTTTTGATGCAAATGACATATGTTTGCATATTTACTTATGACCCTCTCAAGTTCATATGTTGAAAATTTGCAAGTTTCATAAAGGAAACTTCGCTTTCTGACTTCGAGGAAAAAAACCTCGGTTAACCTAAGCTAATTTTGGCAAATGTGTCTTATAGTAAGTTGTAAATCTTTCTGTCACCTTTCCAACGGTAGTTAGTATGAAAAATTTGGACGTCTGAGCTGAGAGTCATAGTCCTTATAAGGGAAGATGGGCAAGAGAGGAGTTGTATCTTCTACTTTTTTGCTTCTTCTGTGATGACGTCATCTCCTTCTGTACTTTTTTTTAATGACGTCATCTTCTTCTGTGTTTTGTATCGTCTATGTTTTGCTTCTTTTTCCATTTTACTTCTTCTATGATGATGTCATCTCCTTCTATATTTTTCTTTTGATGACGTCATCTTCTTTTGTATTTTGTATCATCTGGCTTTTACTTCTTCTGTGTTACTATTTATGAACTTATTCTGTGTTACTGTTCATAAACTTATTCTGCGTTACTGTTCATGAACTTTTTCTGTGCTTTTGCTTTTTATGTCTTTTTCTTCTTCCGCCTTTTCACTTCTTCTGTCTTTTGCTTCTTCTGTGTTTTGCTTCTTTTGTCTTTTCACTTCTTTTGTCTTTTGTTTCTTCTGTCTTTTGTGTTTTGCTTCTTGTGCCTTTTCGCTTCTTCTGTCTTTTGTTTCTTCTGTCTTTTGTTTCTTCCGTCTTTTGCTTCTTTTATCTTTTGCTTCTTCTGTGTTTTGCTTTTTTTGCCTTTTTACTTCTTCTATCTTTTGCTTCTTCTGTGTCTTGCTTCTTCTGCCTTTGTGCTTCTTCTGTCTTTTGCTTCTTCTGTCTTTTGCTTCTTCTACCTTTTCTCTTCTTCTGCCTTTTGCTTCTTCTGTCTTTTTCTTCTTCTGGGTTTTGCTTCTTCTGCCTTTTCGTTTCTTCTATCTTTTGCTTTTTCTGTCTTTTGCTTCTTCTGTCTTTTCGCTTCTTTAGTCTTTTGCTTCTTCTATCTTTTGCTTCTTATGTGTTTTGTTTCTTCTGCTTTTTTGCTTCTTTGTGATGACGTCATCTCCTTCTGTGTTTCTTCTGTGATGAAGTCATCTTCTTCTGTGTTTTGTTTCGTCTGTATTTTGTTTCTTCTATCTTTTGCTTCTCCTGTCTTTCATCTCCTCCTATCTTCTGTTCCATTTCCGACCCTCTACAAAGGATAGAATCCGACCTCAGGGCCTTTCTCAAAGTTTTAGGTCTCCAAGCCTTCCTTGAAATCATCCTAAAAGGATCTTAATCCGATAATCCTAATGACAGTTATGCTAATTGTCCCAAGGCTGTGCAAAATGATTAAGGTCAACATTTGTTCGGAAATAGTAAAAGTCAGTCCTCTTGGTGGGGGCACGCCACCCTTGTTGGACACCTGTCCAGATGTCACTTAGAACGTTGGGCTCGTGACTCACAAGGGCGGGGTGTCCAACAATATGAATTTCAAATTATTTCAAATAGATGTTAAAAGTTAATTTTTGAATGGCTTTATTTAAGAAAAAGTTTGTATTGATCTCCACCAGGTTTTGAAAATCATAATGCACTTAATCATAAGTATAAATTCTTTAAAGTATATGGTTTGCCATAGGCTCCTAGATCTTGGTATAATATTTTAAGTGCATTCCTTTTGAAATTTTTTTTTAATAAAGGCAAAGTTGATATATATCTCTTCACAAAAAACAACAGGTAAGATATTTTAATAATTTAAATTTATCTTCAGTGTAACTAATGAAAGCATGTAGAAAGAATTCTCTAAATATATAAGTAGAAAATTTTAGATGAACACGATGGAAAAGCTTAAGTTCATTCTTAAACTTCAAATTAAGTAAATGGAGCACATCTTCATCAATCAAGCCAAATACACCAAAGAACTATTCAAATGTTTTTGGATGGATCAAACTAAGCCATTAGGAATACCTATGATCATCACATTTAAGTTGAACAAGAATGAAGAAAGGATGCCAATAAATGTAAAACTATATTGACGAATCATTGGTAGTTTACTTTATTTTACCAAAAATAAGTTTAATATTTTTTATAAACTGTATTTTAATTAAATCTAAAAGAGATACATCTTTTAGATGTTAAACATATACTTAAATATCTATATAGGACCCTATTATTAAGACTTTTGTATCTTAAGGATATATTATTTGATTTGGTTAGCTATTTGAATTTGAATTATACCAGTAGCCCTTTAGATAGGAAGAGCATATAAGATACATGTCAATTTCTAAGCAATGCATTAGTCCCATAGTTTAGCGAAAAACAAATTCAACTGTATTAACAATCGTAGAAGCCAAAAATATGACATTTGGTTATTATCATATAGAATTTTTTTAGCTTCAGAAACAACTTAGAGATTATAGAATGGAACTTATAAAGATAACCAATGGATTTAATAACATTAATTCCATTTACGTCATAAAGAACCCTATTTAATATTGTAAAACCAAAAAACATAAAACTTAATTATTATTTCATTAAAGATTATAAGCAAAATGGGGATATTAAGCTCAAATTTGTTGATATATTACATCAATTAGCTGACATATTCACTAAACAAATGCCTAATAATAGATTTCACATAACTAGGAGAGAATTAAGTAATATTAATGGGAATTCTATCTGATGAGGATCTCTTTAAGTGCTTAAATTTGATTTTGATTTTTAAATTTAATTTATTATGTTTATGTGTTTTAATGTTTTTATATTATT
>JANIHY010000006.1:22329651-22339657 GCA_027479065.1 Erythroxylum brevipes | reverse complement strand
CACTAAAAAGGTAAATGGCAAACTTTCCGCCTTTGCGCTAGTGATCTTGTGACGTGGGTGTAGCCTTTATTACTATCTTTCTTATTGCTTGCTATTATGTGACTTATATTCAATTGCTTTACGTAATAACTAATAGGCATTAGAGATAAACTATAGACAATAGTTTGTCCATTATCCATAATCCTAATTTATGTTAGCCCCAAAATTTGGACTCTAAGACCAAAAGCAATAGAATAACCACGATCTATGTTGGTAAGAGTAATTCATTGAAATTAGTGACTTAATAATACTAGTTATACTTAGGGCTCGGAGCTCAGCTTGACAATTTTTGTTGGGACTTAGGAGTAGCTTGAGGCTTGATTAACCCTGAGTTGTTTTTTGCAAAATGATACTATTTTTATAAATTGACGTTTTTGTTATAACTGTTCAATTTTGGGCTGATCGGGCTTGTTGAACACGAGGCGGGTTGGGTTGGGTTCAAGCTCAAATGTTATCTGTAATTATACCGTTATTTTATAACAAAAAATAAAAAGGATTGGTCAAGAAAATTGTCAGCAAAGAAATATTATCATTTGCCGTTATTTTTTTAACCAGTAATCCATTCCTCAGATTTTTATTGAATAAATGTTTAATAGCACATAATAATTTATCAATTATGTAATTAAGAGAAATTATCTAACGATTTGTCTTTCAAATCCTAGAAAAACATACTGACTTCAGAACTGGAACGTTGAGAAAGCAGACTTTAGGAGCCACAGTCTGTTCCGTGTTGAAAACAACATGCTTTGGGTCCAGGTCCACTGTCCTACTACTTCAGAGGATTTGAGGGCCTACATGTGAGTTGTTTGTTTGAATCTCTGTAAAAGAAAGTGTCGGCGTATCGTATCGTTTCTTTTATCCAAGCCCATGCCTAATTCAGTAATTCTCTGTCTGCTTGCTTAATGGCTTTAATTATGGCTAAGATCTTGGACATAACAAAGATTCGAGTGTAACTTGTAATGCCACTAAGCCAGAATATTGAATACATACAATGCAGGCAGACAAGCTGATATTGTAAAATGATTCGCAATTATTACTATTCCTAACATCGAAAACATGTTTTTGAAGCTTGAACTAGTTTCAACGCTTACGACTCCACTGCACTGCTCTGTTTTTGGCTTCTGGACTTCCACTTCCTCCTCTCAACTTGACTTTCTGTTCCCTATTCATAAAGCACACTACTTGCAAGTCCCAGTGAAGCTCCTATCTTCAGGCCTTTTACAGTACACTTGCAAAGCATCGATCCAGCGTATAATATTTTTGTATAGCCGTATGCTTTCTTCTATATTTAGATCCAAATAATCAATATTTTCCAGCAAGAAAAAGGTATCTTTTATTTCCCATTTTCAGTTTCTTCTTGTCATTTTAGTTGATCTATCCTCTTCTGTCTTTTCCCACTATAGCGAAATATGTTTCCCATCTTGTTCTTGGTGCATGTTGCTCTAATGTTGCGGAAAGCTCTTAGCTTTACTCGGAACTGTTGACTTTCTCTTTCCGCGTCTTTACTTGTAACTGTAAGCTAGGAGATGAATTCTTTCTTGCTGGTTTGTTCCTGAATGTGACTTAGTTGTTTTAGAATGGTCGCCTTTGGATATATGTGAACTAGTAATTGAGTTCCAAAGCCTTTTCCTTTTTTCCTCTTCACCGCAATTGCATGTATTGTTGGTGTTATTTGTCCCCTTTATAATTGACGTTTAACTTCCTAACTAAACATATATGGAAAAAGACTTGCTTTATTTTTTCCTTTCGTTTTTTTCATTGTTAGGTTAGAAGAACTGTAGGTAGTGTCATCGGATCTTGTTTTCGTTCTTTGATTTAGCACCAGCAAGGGTAAAAGGAATCACTTTCCTTCAAGTGAATGTTCAGCGTCTTCAAAGATCTTACTGTAATGGCTTGGTATATCGTATCATCGGATACTTTTGCTTGCTTCTCTTAACTGCATCGGAATAAAGAAATTTTGTCAATTGGCTAATTTTGGTCAAATTTTTAGGCTTATTTCCTCTTAGTGCCAGCTCTTGAATGTTCAAAGACTCCGGTAGGCATGAAATTATTGTTCAGATCAAGTTTTCTTGCTCATTGTCTGATGCTGTGCTGAAGAAAGGAAACTAAGAAAAGACTATTTGAAACTTAACCTTGACCTTTTTCATCTCGATTTTATATTCTGCTAGTTTTCAGTTTCATTCAACTTTAAGTCAATTAAGATTTCGTGTTATCATTCTTTCTTAGCTCAAATATGTTGTTGGACCATTAAAATTTTGCTGTTTTTATTCTATCCCTTCCAATCTAGGTATATGTAGCTTGGAACATCTTTACCAAGAAAGATATGGCTATGGGGAGATATTCCCGTGTTGATGGAAGGAAGTCAACGAACTACTGTTCTGCAGTCACCATTGTTGTGTTTGTTGGCCTTTGTATAGTTGGTATTTGGATGCTAATGTCATCTTCTGTAATTCCAAGTCAGAATTCAGACATACCATCCCAAGAAACTGCAAATTCTTCTATGAAAAAGGTTAGTGAAAGAAACTCTAAGCAATTTGAAGACAGTTCAGGTGATTTAGTGGGGTATGCAACCACAGAAACCGAAAGCACGTATGATTCTCAAAATGTAAACCCATCTGATGCCCAAGATGACCAAAATTTAACTGAAAAGGAGACAAAGGGTGCAGTTAAGGATAACAATGATGAAAATATTGCGATAGAGAGCACTCAGAATGGGAATCAGCTGAAGAATGTGGTTGAACAAAACCAGAATGAGAAGACTGTGTCTCAAGAGGAATCAAAGGTAGATGATGAAGATGGTGGTGGGGATGGGAAGCCAGAAGATGGAGAATCAAATAAAAATGAGTGGAGGGAATCAGAGGAGAGCTCAGGTGAAAGTAAATCTGAGTTGGATGAGGGGAATAGCAAGGTGGAGTCAACAGATGATGTTGAAAATGCGCAGGAAGAAAAAGATCTTAGTCTGGTCGAAAAAAATGAAAATGACAATAGCATTGAATTTAAAAAGAAGGATCAGGGTTCTATGAATGTTTTTCCTGCAGGTGTGCAATCAGAACTTCTTAGTGAAACCAATTCTCAAAATGGGGCTTGGTTAACCCAAGCGGTTGAGTCTCAAAATGAGAAGAAGTCTCAGCAATCATTAATGTCTAAGGACCAATATGGTCGAGGCTGGAAACTTTGCAATACCACTGCTGGGCCAGATTACATCCCATGTCTTGACAATTGGCAAACTATTAGAAGGCTTCCTAGCAGAAAGCATTATGAGCATCGTGAAAGGCACTGTCCTGAAGAAGCTCCTACTTGTCTTGTTCCGGTACCTAAAGGATATAGGCGTTCTATTAAATGGCCTAAAAGCAGGGAAAAGGTAAAAACTTCATATATTAACCAGTGGAACCTCCTTCTAGTTTACCTTTGCTAAAATTTGTCCTGTTTATGACTGAGACAGATATGGTACTATAATGTTCCTCATACAAAGCTTGCAGAGGTTAAGGGGCACCAGAATTGGGTTAAAGTTACCGGTGAATATTTAACATTTCCTGGAGGTGGAACTCAGTTTAAGCATGGAGCTCTTCACTATATAGATTTTGTTCAAAATGTAGGTGGTTTATGCTTTATTTCGTTTTCATCAATCTTAATCTTCAAATAATCACTAATATATATTTGATTAGTGTCCTGGATTGTCTAGAAATATTGGTAAATACGGTTTAAATATGAGTTCCTTTTTCATTTGTCATATTATATGTCATGCATCTTTAATCTGTTTGCATAAACTAGTGGGCAATCTAGGAGGTTTTTATCCATTACCTGTGTATTCACTTAGTGATAAAAGATGTCCCTACCCCATCTTTTTTTGCTTTACTAAACCACTTATTCCTACACTGTTAGCAGTACAGTATTGAAATGTGTAATTGGAATTTAATTTTGTGGTCTGGAACAGTCTTTTCCAGATATTGCTTGGGGAAAAAGAAGCCGTGTAATTTTAGATGTTGGATGTGGTGTTGCTAGCTTTGGAGGTTATCTGTTTGAAAGGGATGTTATTGCAATGTCATTTGCTCCCAAGGATGAGCATGAAGCTCAAGTTCAATTTGCTCTTGAAAGGGGAATCCCAGCCATATCAGCAGTTATGGGCACCAAGAGACTACCTTTTCCCAGTTCAGTTTTTGATGTCATCCACTGTGCCCGCTGTCGGGTTCCTTGGCATATAGAAGGTGATCTGCATCTACGAAAGTAACCTCATAGTTGAGTTTGTTTTCTATATCAAATGTTTATTTAGGGTTCTCTTTCAGGTGGCAAACTTCTTTTGGAGCTCAATCGGGTGTTGCGACCGGGTGGTTACTTTGTCTGGTCTGCAACTCCTGTATATCAGAAACTTCCAGAAGATATTGGCATTTGGAAAGGTAGAAGTATCATTGAACAAGTTATATAACTTTCCAAATTTATATAAACTTTAAGATCCACAGTTTGTGGATGAGAGTTTAACATAGTTTCTTTTCTTTTCTTGGTGGTAACTGATGGCAGCAATGTCCGAACTAACAAAGTCAATGTGCTGGCATCTAGTGGTGATTAAAAAAGACAAGCTAAATGGTGTGGCAGCTGCGATATACAGGAAGCCAACTTCCAATGAGTGTTATGACAAGAGAACACAACGTGAGCCTCCTCTGTGTAGTGATACTGATGATCCCAATGCGGCCTGGTACTTCTTTTAACTCGATGAATAGACTGTCATTGACCATTAGTTTTCATGTCCATTTTTTTTATAACAATTATTTGTGATAAATTTTTATCAAGTTCATGTAACTCATTGGGGTCCCACACTGCTTTCAGTGTCCAAACAGTACAGGGCCTTAAATCTTTAGATGTAAGTATCTGAGAAGAGGAGGACTAGTTTTGGTCATACTTTCAGGGATTAGCATAATGATCTTATGTTTTCATTCACAATGATTTTATCTACCTAAGCTTGCATTTTCATATTTAATAATTTGTTCAACTACATCTTGAACAGAGGAAAAATCTTCACTGTGCTATCAACATTCTTTCATCTTAGTCAACTGTCCTGATTTTGTAACTCTGATTTTTCCATGTTAAGCATAATTATAGGGACAATCTATGGTTGTTCTAGTAATGTGACTAAATCTAGCAACAAGACCTCCATTAATTCCCTTAAGAAAGGGCGTTCAGGCTTTCCTTATGGGCCCAAGCACTCTCATTGATGTGACATTGAACCTGAAATATGTGTTTGTATAAAGTTTGATATTCACAAGTTTCATGTGCATAATTTATGAAGACATTAGTACACTGCAGAGATGTTACACCAACATTGTTTTTTTCAGGAATGTGCCTCTTGATGCATGCATGCATAAAGTGCCTGTAGGTGTGTCAGAGCGTGGGTCTCGCTGGCCTGAGATGTGGCCACTAAGGTTGGAGAAACCACCTTATTGGCTGAAATCTCACGTTGGAGTATATGGTAAAGCTGCTCAAGAGGATTTCAGCAATGACTACAAACATTGGAAAACTGTTGTCTCCCAGTCTTATCTGAACGGGATGGGAATAAATTGGTCTTTTGTGAGGAATGTGATGGACATGAGAGCTGTATATGGAGGGTAAGAAATTTAAGAATGTTTTAAGTTACTCATGCAAGAGGGTACATGTATCTGATTCTTTCAGGAAGCAGAACTATAGCTTTACAATTTTGATGTGCAAAATATCCAATTAGGAACCTTATGTTTCCCCTGGGTGAATATGCTTTTTTGTGTTACAGGTGTGTTTGGTTGTTTCATGAGCGTCATGGGCTCAGCCTTGTATCCTACTTTTATCTCTAACTTTGGTCATCATTCACATCCTAAATGCATTTGCTAATACACGTCCATGTTTTAGGTTCGCTGCAGCTCTGAAAGACTTAAAAGTATGGGTTATGAACGTAGTCCCTGTTGACTCTCCAGACACACTTCCAATAATTTACGAGCGTGGTTTATTTGGCATATATCACGATTGGTGTCAATCATTCAATACCTATCCCAGAACTTATGATCTTCTTCATGCTGACCATCTCTTCTCCGATTTAAAAAAGAGGTGTTGCTATCGTCTATCATCTCTCTTTCCAATTCAGCATCTAAAGAAGTCCTGTGTTGTTTGATTTCTTTTTTTAATTTTTCTCTGGCTACAGGTGTAGCTTAGTGGCTGTAATCGCAGAAGTTGATAGGATATTGAGGCCAGAAGGAAAGCTGATGGTGCGTGATAATGGTGAAACAATCAGTGAGATAGAAAACATTGTTAAGTCCCTGCAGTGGGAAATCCGCATGATTTTCACGAAAGACGGCGAGGGGCTGCTTTGTGTTCACAAGACTTTATGGCGTCCAGCCGAGACAGAAATGATAATGTCGGCTATTATTTGAACACAATGCCATCCGTGGTTAGACTTCAAAATTTAATAGCTAGTGTATGCTGTCACCAAAGAGGGTTCAAGTTCAGTGTGACCTATTTGGTGTCTTTTTTCTAGGCTCTGTCATTATTTTACCACCATTCTCAGTGAAATTGTAGAATGCATGGTTTACGCGTAAGAGAATACTTGTGCTCGATCCTTGTGAGTTTGGCTGAGTATTCATGTTGTAATCTTGCCGTAAATGAATGAGGGAATCAGGTGTATTTGTTTCAGATGTTTCAACATCATTCAGAACTTGGAACTAATTGTTTTGTCATCATGAAATCTTTCGTTAGGGATTGATCACCCAACTGATGCCTAAACAATCTTGCATGTCACCGTATTGTGTAGTGGAAACGCTTTATCTTTGATCATATGTACGGTAACGAGTTATAGGATATTGTATTCAGGAAAGAAAATGAGAACACATGGCGGGTTATGACGTGTTCTTGGATAAGTACAATTTCACCATAAGTAATCTCAACAGTTTGCTATTATCAAAATTACACATTGTCTGCCTTTCCGCAAACAGACAACTTGTCTCCTTACATTACTCAGCCTGTCTGCTGCCACAGATCCTCTAAAGCTGCCTGTTTTGAAATGCCGAGGAATAGGATAGACCTTTCTCAAGGCATCTCCTCATTTCTCAACATGTTAGCTTCTTGGAGGTCAAAGTTCCTGCTCGTGATTCTTTTAGCTTTCATTGTTCTTTCAGATTCATCAGGATTGTATAAATTGCATTGGGAACAGATGCTTCCTAAGAAGCTCCCTTCAACTCCCTCCAAAGGTACCAATTCTGTGTCTAAATCGTCTTCGACGATGACGATCAAAGTAGATAAATATCGACCATCATCAGACGGGAAGGTGTAGTTCTATTTTCATGGATCGAGAACGCTGGCATATACATTTAACTTAGTAAGAAAGCTCACAGGTTGTAAAGCAGCCTCACCATGATGTTTGCATGTGCGAATTGCTTCAAAACTGATATCTTGTCGGGATTTTCGACTTTCCGACCCATTGTAAAGTTGATTTGAGTAGATACTATATAGTCATTTGATCATCATCAACCATGCATGATGATATATATAAAATCTAGTATCTTGGACAAAAGATTGAAACATGAAGAGGTCGGATTTGAAAGGTGATGGAGGTTTGTACTTGTTACAAAAACACAAAATAAAAATCATATAGATCATGTTGATCTGATTCATATTAATAAACCTGCTATGGAAACTTCAATCATCTCTTCTGATCATATGCCATTTTAGTGGATGTAGTCAGACCATAAATCTGTAAGTTTGAGATTCATCTAAAAGTTTTCGGTCATGATCTATTCATTGGTCAATAGAAATGTCCTATAGTTGAAAGAAAGCTGGAGGGGTCACTGTTTGATCTATAGTTGATCATGATACCTTCTAATTCTTTTGATCACTCTACAAGAAAATCATAAATTACCGACAGAATAAATACCGTAGCTAGTTAGAGACGGAAAATTAATATCTGCCAGTAATACTGTCGCAAAAAATTCCATTTTGCGGTGGACAAAATTTCAGTTGGTAAAGGTGGAGAAAAAAATATTCTGAAAAACTTTCTAATGGAATATAGCGACAAAAAAGTAATACTCGTCAGTAAATTAGGTTGGAATGCTTGCCGCAATAAACTAGTGTCTGGGGTTTACTGACATATCTATGTTCCATCAGTGAATTTCTAATGTTATAACCGGTCTGTCGATAAATTTACGCAGAAATGCTTAGTTCAATAATCAAGCGTTGGGATTTGCCAACAATAATATATTCCGTTGGTAATTTTTTGAAGGTCTAACCACTCCGTCGTTAGCTTCAGCTTAATTGTTTTAAATAAATTGAAAACGATTCGTTCGGGGTTAAACCAATCCCGAACCTTCCCCCTCATTTTCTCCTCGCCGTCACTCATCATCGTGGTCATTGTCATCGCTCGTCCTTTTCTCCTCGTTGTCTCTCACCCATCGCATGTCACGTGGTCGTCTTCCTTTAATCATCGGTTGAGGTAACATTTTATTCTTTGATTGTTTTTACAATATCGTTAAGTTTTGTTTATTATTGTGTTTTGTGTACTACTTTGATTGTCATTGTCTTCGTTTCTTTGTTTTGGTTATCTTCTTTGGTCGTCATCTCACTTTAGCTCTATCATCTTCTTTCTTCACGTACTTCAGTAACTTCTTCTGCTTATCGGTTGAGGTAAGTGGGTTTTGTTATTTACTAAGTTTTTGTATATTTAGTTTAATTTGAGTATTTGTTTTTAGTTTGAACCTCCCATTTAAACTTGCTGCATTTTTAATGTAAATGACTTGTATCAACCGAAACTTGTTTATGGATTGAACTTCAGTTTATGGCTTTAAATTTTAAGTATTGTTAATCTAAATTTTATGTATTGGTAATCTAAATTATTAGCTTTAAATTTTAAGTATTGTTGATCTGTATCATCAATACATTTTCTTATTGGTTGTGTTTGGTTGTTACATTCTTAAAGTTGGGTTTCCTAATGAATTAATATAGGATGTGCTTGAATTATAGTTCCAGATATTTTAATTTTGTCAGTGGATTATTTCATTGATACTCTGTGAATTTATTAAGTTCTCTTTACTTTTCATGTTCTCACCCCATTTTTGGTTGGATTTTTCTAATTTTCTTTATGTATTTTTTTTTGTGTGATGGGATTGATAAACAAATGATTTTAGGGATTTTTAGGAACTTTAATATAGGTTTGAATGTTAAACATATATGACTATATAATTGACTAAATAAGAAATCAAACAATTATCTAACTCATTGGAGAGTAAGAGCAATGGATGTTTGAGAACACTAGTTGACCACACTAAGGTATTAGTTGACCACACTAAGGTATTAGTTGACCTGTATGTCTTGTTAACTCTAAAATCAACCTTAAAACTTAAATTTAAACATTAAACCACATAATAAATCATGAAAGGTGAATAAAAACAACAATAGAGTCACTTACCAAAACAAGTTCCAACAATCATCCCTAATTCTCTTTTAATTTTGCAAAATCTATTCTCACTCATTGTTTTAGTAAAAATGTTGTGTATCCATGAATTCTAACTTAATATCCCTTTTTTACATGATTTCTAATAAAATGGTATTTAATTTCTATGTGTTTGCTTCTAATGTGTTGAATGAGGTTTTTTATAAGATAAATAGCACCAGTATTATGACACTTAATAGGGAACTTAAAAGGGTCCATTCCATAGTCTCTAAGTTGTTGTTTATGCCATAGGATTTGTGCACAACAATCACTAATTGCCATATATTTGACTTACACCACTACAAGAAAAATAAAGTTTAACTACGGAATTTATCGACGGAATTTGTGCATATTCCGTCGGTAAGCTTACTTAGCGACGGAATTTAGCGAGGGACAAAGGCGTCGGAGATATGGCCGTCGGTAAATTTAACGACGGAAATTTTTCGTTGGTAAATTTTTCGACTGAATTACCGACGGACAAAAATTTCTGTCGGTAAATTTACCGACGATTATTTTGTTCAGTCCGTAAAT
>JANIHY010000006.1:22130291-22140741 GCA_027479065.1 Erythroxylum brevipes | reverse complement strand
AACGAAGTCATTCCGACATCTATAGTGAAAGTTATGGCATTTGCGCCAAAACATGTTCGATAGGAATCAGCACTTGAGCACGTTGAGTTTGTCGGGTCATAACCCCTTCGTCCGACCTCCAAATGGGGTGAGGTTTGAACCATTAGATTCCTAAGGCATATATTTTCCTATCCATAAAATTTGGCATTAATTAGAGTTAAATTGAAAAGTGTGCAATAAAACAAGTGAAAGGTCAGTCAAGGGAGCACGTATCAGATATGAATACGTTTTGGTTTTGTCGATATCTTGAGTTATAGAACTCGGATTAAAGCGATTCTTTTCTTAAATTAAACAAGAGTCATAAGATTATAAATTTACAAGAGAAATGAATATGAAATTTGGGATAAAGGAAATAACCCCTCAAGGCAAGGTGATCAAGTTTCATGTTCTACGATTCAAGAGTTGGACTCCGGTACGGGATCCAACAGTTGGGATCCGGTCTCCGGGTCGGGTCCTAACAATAGGAATACAATTTGCAGACCCATAAATAGCATATTCATTGAGATAAATTCTAAATACTTAAACTCTTCCAAAAGTCTGAACATTTAGATCAATTTTCCATGATCATTCTAATCAGGTAAATGAAGAAATTTGATAACATTTCTTCTATAAAAAAATGTTCCTCATTGTCTTAAGTTTCTAATGATACCAAAATCATTCCATTTGGTTTAAATATCTGAAAGTTATACCCCAAAAATTTTGGGACTATTCTTATGCTAAAATAATATTCTGAATAAGAACTCGATTTCATTAGACTATTTGTAGCCCTATGTCTCTAGTTTACTCCAAATCAAAAATCACTTCATTTGGATAACCACAGAACAAGATATTATCAAAATACCAAAGTATGTTTGTGTAAAAAAGTTGACTTCGTTGCAACGAAACCAGGAGTTCGCTGCGGTGAACTTGTTTAGAAGCCTACGAAATTTTCAGCCCTTATCCCATTTTCCAAAATTTTCACATCTAACATCTACTCCTAACACATCTTATACAAAAATCACCTTTTCTACTTCATTTACACTTCATTATGAACTCCATTTTAACTCAATATCATTCACAATTAAACCATGATCTATATCTGATCATTAACCCAAAAAGAGAGCATTTACATATACCATTCATCAACAATTTCCTACACATATTCAACATCATTTTCACCTTCATTTCACTTCTAACTGTGACTAAATATGCTTCATTCAACAAATCAAGAAGGGTTAATGCTTATGCTTACTTGTTTAGCTTTAAGATCTTCAAACACTTCAAAATCTCTCTCTTGAAAGCTAAAAAAATTGAAACCCTAGCTTAGCTTTCTTTTCTTTTCTCTCCTTCTCTTCTTCTCTTTGTATTTCTCTTCTCTTCTTCCCTTATTCACGTTTTTTTCTTCTTCTAAATGTAAGACAACACCTTTCTTTCCAATCATGCCCTTAATGAGTATAAAATGTCAATTTTACGCCTTCCTTTTATGCTTATGCTCTTTATCCTTAACTAATCTTCACAAAATGCCCTTCATTAATACACTCTTACTAATTTAATTCTACCTTCTCTATTCTAATTTCAATTTACTACTTGTGCTCACTAAATTAATGGACCCAATTCTAAAAATAAATAAACAATTTAATAATTAATTAATTAATTAATAATTAATAACATGAATAAATAATTGAAATTTTTTGGGGTCCAACAAATAGATGGTTAGATTTTAAAAGATTAACAAAAATAGATCCAAAATTTTATTTTTTTATCGTTTTGGTAATAGATACTTTATGCTAAACTATTAGATGTCGCCAAAATAAAATATAGAAAATAAAACCATCAAAATTTGAATATTTAATCCTAAATATGTAATCCTAAATTTGAATATATAAGGCTTATAGATAAATGTAAAGTAGATTGCTCTCTTTAAAGTTAATATTACATTTGTATATGCTAATGTAAATATACTTATTTAATTTAAATAGGGTATATATTAACTTTTGTTTATGTAAAACAAAGCTTAGAGATAAATTTGAAGTGACCTTTCATGATTTAGGACACTAGAGAAAAGTTAAATCCATAAAACATGTTTTCAAACTTTAGTATATAATAGCCCTCATAGAGTGTCGATCCACAAAAGTTAGGTTCCAATGCCCTAGCAATTAAAACAACATTTAAGAGACATCAAGGCACCTCTTTCATCTACTAGTGTGTTCTTCTCCTCCTCTCTAAGCAAAGCTCAGTTACAACTTTAAGTTGTGGCCTTCTTTCTCTTCTCTCCTGCCTAATCCATTATTCTTCTTCCTCCCCAACTACTTCATTGCTTACATCGTAACACAACCCTTCCCCACAGATTTTTCTTCACTCTTACGATAAGGGCCATTTTGGTATTCTCTTTATTGCACCCTTCTTACCTTCACCTATTTTACTATTTTAAATAATTTTTTATCTTATTTTTACCTGTCCTCTAAAACCTTCCATTTCCATCAAAATGCAATATGAATTCCCTCCTTTACCCTCACCATCTTCCCCTCTAAGCCAACCTTAACCTCCCAAACAACGTAAACCATTGGCTACCATCCTTCCAAGCTCAAACATTATCCAGGTCACTAACAAACCTAAGCAAAAACTCCACCCCCTTGAAAAGTTGGAAACAAGTAGTAAGATATAGGTTGGACATCTCACTGCACTATAGGCCTTTTGTTGAGTTAGATGGTAAAGTAATGTTTACATCAAGTATCAAAGTATTGTAGGCAGGAGCTACGAGTTGAGAAGCGTCACTAATTAGTTTTTCACCTTTTTTCTAGCTATTCAAATATAGGATTAGAGATAGTGGAAAAATAGAGGCTTATAGGAGGTCATGCTAACTGAAGATGACAACTTAGTATTTACCATTAGCACAAAATATAAAGCTCTAAAGATAGTTGAGGAGGGATCTTAGCATTTTTTTGGCTCCTTTTATTCTTATAAACTGAACAACTAGGAATGGAGCTAAAAGAAATAAAGTTGAGAAGAATTCAACTATGGGTGAATCTTTACAACATTCCCTTTGAATACTGGACTACCAGAAGCCTAAGCATTCTAGCAAGCTACTTAGGAAAGCCCTTGTGCATGGATGGAAACATAGCCATGAGAAGACATATTGACATTGCAAGGATATGTTTTAAGCTAATGGGGTAGTAGGAAATTAATCCAAAAGCTAACGTTAGTCTTTTTCCTGTGGATGAAATCCTTCATTCCTAAGTTAATAAAGACAATACTCTAGAAAAGGAGCAAATCAATACACTAAACAAAGGAAATGACAGTGTCCTCACAATCCAGGTTCCAAACTCTACTCCATCTCTAATACTTATACCAATGGAGGAAGAACAATGAAATATAGAGAAAAAGTTTGAGATGATGCAAACAAGGAGATCTAGTAGGAGAAGCAAAAAAAATTCCCAAAGGTAAAGGCATTCTAAAATGACTCTTATTGTTTGGAATGTGAAGGACTAAACTGCCTATCTAAGCTTAATGTTTTGATAGATTTTGTGCTAAGTGAGAAGCCTTTGTTATTTTGTTTATTAGAAACTCAAGTCAAGAATGAAAACCTAAATAAACTGAACTATCTAGGATCACTTTGGAAATTACTCTCCAATCATCAATATCATAGTTATGGAAGAATTATCATATACTACAATGATGATATACTAAAAGTGGAGCAACAGGAAGCCAATGAGCAACTTATACATTCCAAGGTGGTTTTTAAGATGAAGAAAACTTCAAAAAATACAACCTTTCTATATGGTTTCAATACTAATTTCCAAATAAATCTAATTTGGACTACCTTAAAATGGATAAAAGGGTATTGTTTAGGGCCTTGGCTGGTCTATGAAGACTTCAACACTACATTCTACAAATCATAAGTTAATGGACATTATAATTTGCTCAATTACAACATGCATCTTTTTTTTTTTGGAATATGAAATGTGTATATTACTATACCTAAAACTATTACATACATTATAATGAGTTCACAATGGTTAGTCCCGTTTATGTGTTACAAAAAATTTAAATCAAGTAGCAGGAAAAAAACTAGATAAAAGGGCTATAATATATTTAAAATGCCATCAAAGTTGTATGTCTAGTAATAAAGTGTGTTGTTGTTACTTAGCATAGATGTGCTTGCGTATCAAGTTTACAATCTGGTTTGGAAGTAGGTATTTGTTTATCTTTATATCTATAAAAGGTTTGCTATTTTGTCACTTACAAATTGTGTAAATAGTAAGTGTGAAGGCAGCTTTATAAAAGGTTGCGTTTGTTTTCCTTATCTTGGAGTTATAAATGATCCAATGTAATACATATTCTGAATTATGTTGACAATTAACTAGAGGTAACAACTGAAGTATTTGGCTCCAAATTGCTTTGGCATAATTGTATAGGAAGAACAAATCGTCCCTATCTTTGAATGTATTAGAGAGGTGGAACTGAGGTGACCTTAAACTTAAGTGGCACAATTTTACATAAAATAACAAGCAATCCTCTTAATGGTTTATAAGAAATAAACTAGATAGGGCCTTGGTGAATAAAGACTAGCTAAGTTTATTATCTAAAAGCAAAGCTCTCTTTATGGATTTATGTTCCTCTAATCATACTCTAATAAAGATATAAAAACTTATTCACTAAGTTTAGTCTTAAATTCCCTTTTAAGTTCAATAACTTTCTTGTCAATATTGAAAGTTTCAGGAGGCTAAAGGTAGAGGATTGGAAAAAGCATGATTGGAACAAAGAAATTTGTATGCTTGCAAAATCTAAAAGCAATAAAACAAGAATTAAAACTCTTAAATGCCAAAAGAAATCAAAATACAAATATGTATATCGAAAAGGCTAGAGAAATACTCTTATTTATACAAAAGTCAACTGAAAAAAAAACCTAGAGACTGGTGCTTAGTGAATGAGGAGGAAATATCCTCAAATTCCACGTACAAGTGCCAGATAATAATAAATCCCTAATCCAACAAAGAGTTAGAGTTAACTACATAAAGGAAGGAGACAAATGTTCAAAATTTTTCTTCAATACCCTCTTAGCTAGAAGAAATTATAATAGGATATACTCTATAAATGATGATTATGGTATAATGTTTTTAAACTAGAGGATTTTAGAAAGGAAGCAGTGAAATTCTTTAAAATTCTACTAGAATCTGAAAGGACTACAAGCTCCTCTTTAGAATCGCCAAAATAGTTTATTCCTACCAGGATATTTTAGGAAGAAGCAAAATATTTAATCAGACTAGTGGATGACAGAGAAATCAAGAAAATGGTGTTCAAAATGAATGGAATGAAAGCACCTAGACCATATAGGCTTAATGGAAGTTTCTATCACCAATTTGGGTAAAGATAGGTAAAATTGTAAAGTAAGTAGTGCATGAATTCTTTAATAAGAGAGTTATGCTCAAAGAAATAAACAAAACATATTTATATTTAACTCCTAGATTTTCCGATCTAGCTTCCTTTAGTGATTTTAGGCTAATTTCTTGTACCAATTTGTTATACAAGATCATAGTAAAGCTATTGGCTAACAGATTGAAATTAATATTGAATTTTATAATCATTGGAAACTAAGGTGCATTTTTTAGCAGCAGACAAATTGGAGACAACATCTTAATCGTGCAGGTGCTTATGAAGAGATATAAAGGAAAAACTCTCAACAAATTTGTGTTATTAAAGTAGATCTTCACAAAGCATTTGATTTGATAATGTAAACTATTCATTCCTATTACAAACACTTGAAGTATTAAATTTTCCTCAGAAATTCATAAACTAGATTAGAGCATACATTACCTCTACCTTCGTTTGGTATTCTTATCAATGGCTCTCCATTAAAAAATTTTAGGGGCTTTAAAGGTCTTAAGCGAGGGAATGTCACGTCCTTTGCCCCTACTTATTCAATAGAAGTATTCACCCTCCTACTAAACCATAATGTCTCAACTGCCTTTTACTTTAAGTACCCCAAATGCAAGTTAGTTTCTTTAGAAATCCTATGCTTTGCATATTAACTCATTTTGTTAAGTAAAGCAGACTTGAAATCTGTTTTCTTTTGATGAATACTCTACAAAGATTTAAGGATTTTTTTGGTCTTGGGATTAATTTCCACAAGATCCTTTTTATCATGTTAGAGAGTGCTTCACATCTTACAAACATTATTGCTCGAATTACTTGAATGACTAAGCACATCCAATCTCTTTTATATTTGGGATTCCCAATCTCCTCCAAAAGATTCAAATATAGAGATTGTTTCTAACTAATTGAGAAAATTTATAAAAGACTAGGTACACGGATGAATAGAGCATTAACTTATGGAGGTAAGTTACAACTTATGAAATTTTTAATCTCCACAATGCATTTATAATAGTGCTCCTATATTTTCCTTTCAAAAGGCCTCTTCAAGACTTTGAAAAGTATGATGAAGCAATTATTATGAGGAAAAGTAGAAGGAATTGGAGGAGTTGTAAAATTAATCTAGAAAGATGCATGCAGAACTAAAGAAGAGGGTGGACTAGGATTGGAAGCTATAAATGGCTACAACAACATTTGTATGCTAAAGAGGATATGGAGAATCTTAATGGACAAGGAATCATTGTAGATCAAGTGGTTGCATAGCTATACTCTTAAAGGAAATAGCCATTGGCCTATGGTTCCAAAAGCCTCTCCTTCTTGGTTCTTTAACCAACTACTGAGGTTAGGAAACTTAGTGGAACCAAATGTCACCTGTAAAGTAGGGAAAGGTGATAATTGGATTAGTCAAGGTGATGTTATACAGGATCAAAATGTAAGGTCAGCTCTCTCCACTTTTCCTTAGAAAAGCCAAAGTGTACGTTCTTATGGAAAATGTAAATTGGGCACTATTTCCAAAAGTGTTGAGGAATAAGATAACAATCCAAATTTTCAATCTTGAAAATGAGGATATTTATATATATTTCGCTTAACATACCTATGACGTACTTAACAAATAGGAAAAATAAGGAATTAGTCCAAAGGATTGGATCAAAGGTAGAATGGAGCATAATGGTTTAGAATAACAGTCTTAAGCTAAGTGTTAGCTTTTTGTTACGGTTATCAATGTTAAACAAGCTCAACACAATGGATAGACTAAGATATTTATCCTTGCCCAAAACCTGTGTTTTATGTAAGTTGGAAGATGAAATTAGAGACCATTTATTTTTTCAGTGTAGAATCTCCAAGCAAATTATGAAGAGGATCATTGAACTATGTCACTAGGATATCAACTATCCTAGTTTAGTTGACATTTTACAATAGATACAGGTGAATCCAAGACCTAACGAGGATAAGAAAGCATATTTGGTGGCAATGGATGCCTATTTGTAGGAGATATGGAAAGAAAGAAATTCCAAAGGATTCACAGGTAAGGAGAAGAACTTAGGCAGTAGATAGGCTTAACAATAGCAAGCATAAGGGACCAATTTATCATTAATCAATTTGCAAGAAAATGCAGCAGCACGCTGGTGTCTTCATGGAGAATTTAGAAACTTTGTTTTCCAACTCAATGTAATTTCATTCTCATAGTAATTAAGCTGAAGTGTAGAATGTGGAGAGAAAAGATAGTCTTTGGAGAGGTGCTTTCCAAAGTGTGATCCTTTTGTAACTTACCTTCATTGTACATAATATATTTACAAATTTTACTTTCTCAAAAAAAAAACCATTTAAGAGACATCCTTCCTTTGTCATAGTATTGGATGCCATCATTAGTTTTTTTTTTCCGCCTTTACCATTATTACTTTATCCTCGGATTCTGACTTTCGGCCACGGAGTGCTAGATTTGGGCTTTGCCGTAATTTGGTAATGGAGATGCTTCAGGCGCCATTAAAGAATTTTGTTTAAATATAGAAGCCAAATCTACAGTTGATGATATTGGAGTTGAGGTTGTCAAATGATAGCCCTGATCAATCATGAAAAAAAGATGTGTGGCTCGCTAACAAAGTTCATTGCCTTCATAGTATATATATAGGATTCTATAGTGTGTATATATATATAGGATTTTATAGTTCACTTAGTGAACAAATCTTGTTTTCAGTTTAGGTTCGCAATTGTAATTATGCTAAGTATAGTTCTTATAATAATTTGTAAACTCCATAATTTACGATTTAAAACCTCAGAACAAATTATTCATTTGATTCGGAACCTAAACAACGTCCAAAATCAAACTAGATTTTAATGTTACGTTTGATGATTGGCACGTCCTCCCACCTACCTTAGCATATATACCGTCCTCTTGAAAAGGATACTTTCAATTCCCATATAAATTGATCAGATCAACATTGTATTGGGACAAGGTAAAGGGACACCCTTGGTGACAACGTTAATCAGTTTCATATGATACATGGGAGAGTAAGTAATTAAGGAAGATTTATTGTTTAATAACTTATATATAACAATTCTCTTTCTATAAAATACTTTGACACACATTTTAACCGTATTAATAATGCATCAATCGACCACTGAGTAAAGACTATTTATGCATTATCATGCTTCCAAGGTTTTACCTTATAGCATCTGAGCTTAGGAACCTTGCACTTTTTAAAAAGTTCAACAGCCTTATCAAAAATCTTCTTCTTCACTGACACTCTTTCCGTTGGAAATAAACTTCCATCCTTTTCTTTGAACACCAATACTTGTTCTCTTGGGGCATTACTGAATGACTGCTCCTCCTCATTCATCACCATCTTGCCGCTTCTCCTTCAATCTCTTTTCTTCCTCACCTTGCATATTTATATAAAAGTGTAAACGTGTTGTGCTCATGTGTTCGGGGCTCTTATATATATATATAATATATGTACGTGGGCTAGTGAATGTGAGGGAAAGGTATTGTTAACGCACATTCAGTCGGAGAGCGAATTTTGGGTGACGAACTCTTAGTGACGTCAATGCAAAAACAAGGAGATTACATCATTTCTTGTCATTAGTATTTATTTTCTTCAACAGTTACAGATGATTGATATACAATGTCTTCATTTCCAGTTTTTTCTCTTGAATCCTGTTGATTTTTGTTGGCAGAGCTAGAAGAAGAGAGCATAGAATGTGATTTTGACAAAGAACAAAGTTTTTCTATTCTTCCAAAACTTCATTTCTGTAACTAGTAACATATTTATACATCACTTTAGTCAAAAAGTTTGTCAACCAAACTTCCTTGATTTAAGGAAGTTTTTTCACCAAACTTACATATTTTAATCTCCTCCACGAATTTACAACAACTTCTAACTAGTGGAGGATTACAAAATATCAAAATAGAATTGACAGCACATGCATCAAAAATACATCATTACAACACATTTCTCAACAATTTTCTCAATTTATTTGAAAGGTCTAAGAGAATCGATCATAACCTTCTTGATCAAACAGATTTCCTTGGCATTCTAATAATATGCCTCAACGAGAAGTGAAGATGATAGAGCCTTATTTTCAAAACACTTATCGTTTTAATCAAACTAGATTAACTAAATCAAGCAATTAAACAAGAGTTTGTAAAATAAGGCATCACCATTTATAGAAACATAAATTTTCGAGCCAGCTCAGGGTATTAATCAATTGCTATTAGAAGATAAGAGAATTCCTATTATATATGCTGAATAGCTCAACCGTAAGAGTAGTTACCAATAGACAATCAAAGGAAGTATGGCTGAACGTTTCCAATGGTTCTGAGCAAAACAAGCACCCCATCAAGGAGAGCTTTATGAAGTAGAATTTGTCTTTCTGTCGAGTTTCTGGTTGCAAGTTAACCAAAGGATGAAATTGAATGTAGGAGTATGGTCTGGAAATCATACTAGGCTGTGCCAAGCACTAAGGTTGAAGGATCTTGATATGATTCTTGATCATTTTATTGCTGAGAGATGAGAATCTGTTACCAATCCTAAGAAGAGCGGTGTTCTGACGATAATTGTTTGAACTAGTTGGCCAACACCATGAATTATTCCTTATAATTGCTTCAACTTTAAAATTAGTAGGAAGACCGTCTATGTAAGATTTCAAAGACTGAAAAGCTATGAGTACATCCGGGGTCGTGCTAATTATCATACCGGAAGTGCGAAGAGCAACAGTTACTCTAGTGCTTTATTTTGTCCTTGATTAATGTCCCAGTCTTCAATGATCTTTTCCAAGTCCAGATCACTGAATTACCAGGGGTAATTTGCCAGAAGCATTTGTTATTGAAATTTTCAGCATGCACGCATTTAATCGACAAAGATTGCTTAAATGCGTTTAGCAAGGTGTAAAGTTTGACTCTTTCTTCCATACAGTCATCTCCTCCTCACAATCCACACAGTGGAGAATAACTAATAGTTAGGATTCATTGAAAAAAATAAAATATTTTCCCGTTTGATTTTACCTCCATCCGATTTACCTTTATTCTCATTCCAAAATAAAGAATTTTGTAAATGATCTCTTA
>JANIHY010000006.1:21973151-21991198 GCA_027479065.1 Erythroxylum brevipes | reverse complement strand
TGTGATAGGTGCACCTGTCAAAATTATAGCCTTCTCCCGGCTGCCCGCTAGTGGCAATGGAGCTCCTCACGGACTCCCTCATGTGTTCACGGCTACACATGACCGCTCTGCGAAAATGTGTAGTACATCCTGTTTGGATCCACCCAAACCATCTTATATGTGATTATGTGATATGCTTGTCTATGTTGTTTTTTGTAAGTTATGTTGTTTGATAAATACTTTTGATAAATTGACTTATTGTTTTCGTTATGTTTATGTGATCTTGATGTGTAATTGCTACGATGAAATGAGTTTTTCAAAAAGGTTTTGATAAATTTATAAAGTTTCGATCAATGTGATATTGGTTTTGAAAACAAGGAGTTTTGATGAAGTGAAGGTGTTTTTGATCAATGTAAATTGGCCTTGATAAGTTTGAAAGATTTTTATCAATCTGAAAGTTTTCTTTGAGAATGAAAGATAAAGAATGTTTTTGCTTATTCCTTAATTATTAAGCTGTTACCCACTGAGCCGTCAAGCTCACACCCCTTTTCTTCTCCACAAAAAACATGACGAATAGTCACGCATATATCTTAAAATCTCTCCCTAAATGGAACATTCACCACAAACAATCTGGTGTCTTCCCCTTGGGACAAAACAATATCAAAATACATAATCATACCAGCGGAAGAATTATATGCACACCAAAAAGAAAAATTACTACCATTTAAAACTCTAAGAGATATGCCCGAAAGAGAAAGAGATACCCGAGATAGATCCATACCGATGAGAGAGCTGAGGAGTCTTCGGTGGAGCCAAATAGAAGTCACAATAAAAACTACTAAAAAGTTGAGACGACAATAGCAATATAAAACTAAAGAACTAAAAAATAAATCTTTTCTTTTCTTATTTTATTTTATTTTATTTTATTTTCTTAACAACACAAAAAAAACTTCAAAAATGTAAAGCACACAGTCTTTGTGTCCCTCGAAGAATCTCAAACCTAGGCTTATTCCTCATCATATTATCTCAGTCATCGATTTCCTCTTCATAAGTAACTGATTTGTCCTCTGTTTGACTAGTTACTTTATAAATAGTAAATAACTATGAATCTATACATTTTCTTATTTTTCCTTCATTATGTCTTTGTGCCTGTACTTGATCCTTTCTAATCCAAATATGCTTTGGTACCATAGATTGCTGCTAGAAATTTAACGGAGAGTGTCTAAATTTTTAGTTTTGACACCTTTGAAACATTATCTGTAATTGTAGCATCTCGATCTTATATGCCCGATAACTCCGCAAAAATGACACGTCGGTATAAATCTTCAAGTCTTTCTCAATGTTGCTTCTTCTTGGATAGATCTAGACATATTATATTTCTCTTCATTCACTTTAAAGCATTGACCCTTATAGCCAATACCTTGAAGATCCCCTTTAACCTTACCAATTTCCTTTAACTTTTCTAATTTTTAGATGCCTCTATTCAACTTTCTTAATCCATTTTTAGTACTTACCAATTTCATTCTAGCTTCACCATGCTCATCTGATGTCAACATTAATTTCTTTTCTAACTCTTATATGGTATTCTTCATGAAGAGATTCTCTTCCTTCAATCTTTCATTCTTTCTACATATTTTTACCCATTTTTTGTACATTAATTCTTAAGCCTCGTAAATGGTCTCCTTTTATCACTTGACCCACTTTCATCACTATCATAATCTGAGATTGAACTTTGAGTGGAATCATTTGCATTTTTCTCGAAATTTTCAAATTTACTCACTTTTTCATCTTCAGTTACTTCCTTCTCAGTTACTATAAACAAGTAACTGGATTTTTGCTATACAAAGTAAGTAACGCATCCTTATTTACAGCTTCTTCTTCACTTTCGGATTTGTTATCACTTCAAGTGCTCGTATAGAATTTTCCTCTTCTCTTTTTTATAGTTTTAGCACACTCCGCTTGAACATGTCTGAAGCCTTGACACTCATGGTATTGAATTCTTTTTACCTTTCTTTCTCTCTTTTGAGTATTGGCTTATTGTTCGAAGTTGTTGTTCAATGAGCTCCCGCCTTTTTGCCTAACCTCGAGTCTGTCCTTTTTCACTCTCTTCAGCCACTTAACGACTCGTGTTAATAGCCCTATCACCTCGTTCTCGTCGGATTCATCTTCTAAGTCATTCACGACTTTATCAATATCGGCTTGCAATGCTAATCCTTTCTTCATCTCTCGCTTATCTCTTAAAAGATTCATCTCAAAGTTTGTAAGGATTTCAATAACTTTTTTCAATGACAGATTATCAATGTCATGGGCCTCCTTTATTGCTGCAATTTTTGGAATAAATCTTGAAGGTAGCGATCTCAGCATTTTCTTGACTAGTTTCACGTTGAAGTATTTCTTCCCCAATTGATGAGCCTGATTTGCTATATCTCGTAATTTTTCATGAAAGTCTCCAATAGTCTCATTCTCATCCATCTTCAGCAGCTAACATCTGTAGTTTTAATGCTATCACAAATTTTGACTCTTCATGACTAGTTTACAAGGCATCCCACGCTTCTTTTGCTGATTCACAGGCTGATATCATTGAGAAACGCCCTTCATCAACAACATTGAATATCGCATGCATTGCTTGTGAATCTCCGAGTGCACTTTCTTTTTTTACTCTTGTCCATTCAGATGGATCTTTCTGAACTGTCTCTCCTTTATCATTGATGATCATCGGATGCATCCAACTATATACTACCGAATGCTAAGTTTTCGTGCCCTGAACTTGGATGAAGACTTTCATCCGTGATTTCCAAGCAGGATAGTTAGATCCGTCCATCAGCGGTGGCTTGATAATTGATGCTCCTTCTCTTATGGCTATGTTCGCGAAACTAAGATCTGCACCAACTTGTTACCAAGTTATGAATTGGTGACCTTACTCTGATACCAATTGAAAAACCCGAAGGGAGTAGTCGTTTCGCAAACTTTCCAATTTTACTGCGGATGTCTCTAGCATAAATAAAAACAAAAACAATCAAAAACAAAATAACAAAATAACAAAACAATACCATAAATTTGATAACGCAGTTCTGCATAACTTGCTTATGTCTGCGGGACCCTCACCCAACTTAATAACTTTTGCCGATGTACAATAGATTTATCTAAGGCTTTACTGAGCCGACACCACTCAACCCTTGACACTATCTCTTAACCTCATGTGAAAGAATTTTATACTTAATAGTATAAACGCCTCGTACAAACCTCAACAGATGATTTTTTACACACTGTTTACTAATAAAGACAATTAGTCGAACAACTCAAGTGATTAAAATAACTAGAAACAAAAACAATAATACTTGAGATAAAAAGAACAACTTCCGATAAATTCCACTCTACTGAAATAGATCTGAAAATTGTCGTAACAACAATGGCCTGATTCACGTAAACACCAACACGAAGTCACACACCTACTGCACCGTAATTACTCTTCACTGCACTACCGTAGCTCACTTCCCCTTAGCATCATATTCACCAAACGTTAATCAGCTATATTCCAAAATACGCCCATAACCCCGATTTTTCAACACCAAAGAGTTACTTCAATTAACTCAATGAGACAAACCTCCACAACATTAACACGTGTTCACCAAACGTCTACACCGTAGCTTTCACAAAATACACGTTATTCACCACTGTTCCAAAATGCACCCACACACACAGCACATATCTCCTTGAATAACTACACCACTTCCATGGTGTTGATTTCTATAATTAATTTTCTTCATTGACAATTAACCCCCATCACCACTGTGCCACACTCACATGTGAACTCCAATGCTGCACACTCACCTCACAAATTTTATTCACCTCTCTTCCCATAAATGTTGCAGCCGTATTTGTTTCTTAATTAACCATGAACATACCCCCTCGTATGTCACATATGCATGTTTTTCACAAAAGCCACCCACACTTTTTCCTCAAAAATTGCAAACACACACAAGCTAGATTAACTTCTGCGGTAAATAACAAATATGCACAAATCTCTGGCACAATTAGAGTCTCACTTAAATTCAAACATGCAACAATCTTATCCTTTTAATTTCATTAATCTACAAAATCTGCAAATCTAGTAGTAATTTAATTCCAATATCACCATGATGATAGATTCCAATATAGTATAGAAATCTTACAAGTTATATCTTATATGTCCAATTAAAAATTATATATATATATATATGGAAATTAACTCTATATATGGAAATTAACTCTATAAGTTGCTTATAAAATATAATAGTAATGTGTCGATTTTCAGAGAATAGTTGAAGTCCTCATATCCTCAAAGGTACAAACTGCAGTTGGCATGTAACTATCATGGCGGAGCCTTCGGACACTCAGAATGAAACTTACATAGCTTTTTAGGATAAATTTATATCCTTTCCAAAGCATGAAAGACTTAATTTAGAAGAGGAGGGACTAGGAGTCAACAACAAAACTTAATTTGCATTGGGTGGATTCAGGACAGAATTTTGATAATCAAATATGTTTAAATATCATGTTCCTTTTTTTGGAATTATTTACTTCTCTTGTTTTTTATTTTAAGGTCCACGATATATGTATATATATATGAACGTCAACTCATATGGATCATTCATACTTTTAAATAAATTATTTAAATTTGTTCTGTATTAGTTTTTAAATGTTTTTAGACAATCGATTTTGCTTTTCAATTATTAATTCCGAATATCACGGTTATTAATTGATTGGTGAATAATTGCATGTTTCCTTAGCTTCTTTTGAATGCCTTACAAATTGATGGCTACTTGATAGTGTTAATAGCATGCATATGCAGATGAGAACAAATTTAAAATACCTATTAGATTTGAGGTTGACCTAATATTCCTTGGTATATAATCGTCTTGCTAAGCCCTATAATTATGATATGACGATATAATTAGTGCGTGAAAGATCATAGTTTGCTAAATTTAGAAGATGATTTAATGCTATTAATGAAATATTTTAAAACTCAGGTCTTGACGATGGTTAGAAACCTTTAATTAAAACATTAAAATATTTAATTTAATATCACAGGATCAAAACTACTAATCTTGCTTTTGTAACTCTTTCCATCAGACCTTCAGTCATATGTATTTTAAATGCTCTTTCTCGAGAACCATACGGCAGGATCTCATCTCAAGATGTGGGGCTGACTGAGCTTTCATAGAATGGAACATGGGCAAGGATGATATCAGGTTCCTCCAGCTACCAATGGGATGCTTGCCAAGAAGTTGAATTAAGGATGATATCAACAACTTCGTCAAATATAATGAAAATGTATGACCTTTCATTGTTGAACACACCCCAAATCTACTTAACTACCTTAGTCGTGTACTTCCACACGGATTTTAAGACCATATTAACATGAGAAATTTATCACCACCTGGGAATCAAAGCTCTGTGGAATGCTATACTGGTATGGAAAATTCTTAAGATTAGTTTGCATGTATTCTGCATTCTGAACCTGCAGAAATCTGAACTAAAGCACCATTGCTAAGCTTGGAAACACCTCGCTACTACACGAATGATTGTTCACATAAAAGGCATGTCACCAATGTCAGATTTACAAAAGAGAGGCTGCAGCACGAGAGAATAGATTCCTAAACCATTAATGGTATCAAAGATGAAAACTAAGTACAAAGCATAAAAGGTTTTACAGAAGAAATTTTCACATCTTACCAAAAATATGCAGTATCATCAATGAAATAGTATACTTTCGTCATAATACAACTGGCACGAACAGACTCCATTTTATAACATCTGTCAGCGAGAAACATCTGCTTCAAGTTCCCCGTGAACATAAACTAGATTAAGTACATAACTAAGCCTATCCATTTGTTGCCGCCAAAATGATAGTTTTCACCCAAAGAATCCAATAATTCCTTGATTCTTGTCAAGCGAATAGTCAGTGTAAATCACAGTTTGGTGCCAGTATCCAAAAGTCAGCAGAACCTATGGTATGCCTTACATTAGCAAAACAAAACTCTTGGCATCAGCTACTCGTCTAAAATCGAAGTCATTTCTAAAGAAAATTACATGTTTTTCAGCTCGCATTTGTCAGTTTATCAGCCCTTCATTTGACTGCTAGAAAGCTTTTCTTCGTAATTAAGAGCAGCATTTAGAAGGATATCCATTCCTTCCCTTCCTTTATCTAGTACCTTTTCACAACTCGTAGCCTGATTCTTGTCCATACAATTCCCATCCCTTTTATCCACTTCAACTTTTCTTGTAGATTTTGGCACCTGCTGCCGCAGTTTCCTTTGATGTTTTTTAAATGCCTTCTTAGCCCTGTTTATCTCTTTGATTTTTACAGTACAGTGTTTGCAATGCCAATTTTCGGCTGGAATAGCAGTAAGTGGCGGATCCAAGCAGCCAACATGATATGCATGATCACAACTATCACATAAAACAATTCCTTCTTCTTTGTCATCTCTAAGGCAAATTCTGCACAAACAAGAAGGGCAAAACCAATCAGGACCACATGATTTTAATTGCTTTTCTGAGAGGCACTTCACATGGTAATGATTGAAAAAGCAGAAGTCATGATCGCATTTCTTTATCATGTCACCTTCTCTCACAACATTCTTGCAAACTCCACAAACACCCAATTTCTTTTTCTTTTTCGATGTTTCACGCTCATGACCCAAGCCATAAGTTGTAGCAGTCTCAGCTTCAATGAGTTTTTCATTTGTTGGATTGATCTTATCACCAGTTTGTTTAAATTCCATTCCATAGCCATTCAGCTGCTTACAAACTACACAATCCATATGACGGTTCCCCATTTCACAAGAAACACAGTTGGCACACCAGAATACTGGAGGAATCACCGAGGGAATAGGCTTTATGCATGAGATGTGGTACATTTCTTCGCATGAATCACAAACTAAATATTCCCTTCCACCTGCCTTCTCACCACAAGCTCGGCAAGTGCAGCCTTCGAATGTAACAAAATCTTTCTCTGATTTACCATGAGATTCAGCTTCCTGGGCAGTGCTAACCTGTTAAGAAAGTAAGACCTTTAGAGAACTTCGCCATTCCAACTATGTCAAATCTCCATAAAAAACATTGAACTTTTGTCTATTGGAATATAAACAAAATATTCTCATGGAAACAATGTAAATAAGCTCCTGCATCAAAGTTCCAATAATACACAGCTATTAGAAAACACATTGAACAAAACTAAACTTTCTCACTTACAAAGGGAATTCCATCTTCGGATGTACAATGCCGGGAGCCTCCTACCTGAAAGAGCACAATTCTACATTGACTTAATAGTCATAACAAAAAGAATGTGTAAGCTCATGATGCTTATCATGATATTCAAGTAGGAAGAATACTTCTTGGCTGCACTACCTCTTCATTGTAACAAGACTTTGACACATCTGACAGACCTTTTGCTAAAGAAATCAATTGATTACCAACAACTTGAAGTTTTCTCCACACCTGGAAAAGAAAATTGCAAGTAAAGAACATCAAAAACAGAATTTGGAGAGATTAAAATGCTTGTGAAGTAATTCCTACATTAATTTTAATTTCTGCCATAACTTCTATATTTATTGCGATGCATGTAAACAAAAAAAGACCTTTTTACGTACAGGACATTTCTATCAGTTGATTTATCAAATTAGCGGTTGGAAAAGGAAATTCAAATATAGCTTGATAGTTGGTTCCAAACCCATTGATTAAGAGAAGCTAAGAGTGTAAATTGTTTCTCTTTAAACGTCAACATAACGTACAATAGAACGGAAGTGAATCAGAAAAGGACCAAAATAAAATTCAAACTCAGTTACTCTGAGATATAAGAGCCTCAAAAAGCAGAGGAATAAGGATGTAGTTATAGAATAACACCTAAAACATTCACAGACAAACAGAAGGTTCATATTTTTGGAAGTCCATATTTCATGTCGTTGGCACATCAAAAGAGATAAAATCAAGAAAAACCAGACATTGTTATAAAAGATTCCAAAGATGATTTGGAAATAGCATGAACTTAATAGAATAGAAAGAGATGTATAGCACGAACTTAAACCAAAAACAAAAAACAATTTCGTTATACTAATAAGGATTGTGAAACTTACCTGCTGAATATCGGCAGAAAAAAGTGAAGGCGAACATTCGTAAGCTCCCTCTTTCATTCTTCTGTTTATGAGACGTATGTTAAAAAGGTTACCAGCCTTCACTCCTTCAAAATTTTCACATAATAGCTTACACAATGAAGTGAACTTTTCATGAAGTATGATACTAAGGAAAACACGCTGGCACATCTCAGTAACTGATGGACGGCAAGATTCATCCAGAGCTCCGTTGGCTAAAACCGCCTTATAATGTTTAGTGTGAAGATGATTGTTATTAGGCATGCACTCTGCTTGATTAGAGGATTTTTGGCCATCTTCAACACAAACATCCGACTCCTACAGAAAACAGCAAAAGATGAGAACAAAGAAAAAAGAATATAGAACAAGAATGACAGTTTTGTTAAACTAATGCTAGCCAGAGGTATCCATTTCAGTAAAGTCAAAAACCTTAGCTCCCATCATAAGTGCATCAAGGATGCATCTGTTCATGCTTCCCTCATCACCAATTAACGACTCATATAAGTGTACGAGTGCAACATCTCTCCACTGCCTGGATGAAACAATATTTGAGCCATTCGTGGATGCAGGAAATTGATGATATGGTTGACTTGTGATCTACAAAGAAACCTCACATAGAGAAGTTATACAATAATAAGGATAAAATAAATACTAAAGAAATAAAATTGTATCAAGAAAAAAATGATGGAAAAACTAAAACCAACAAAAAATATGAACTAGGTGGATAGTTGACCAAATTAAGCCAAGGAAAACCCTTTTAGCAGAAAAGAGTTCTTGGAAACTTCACAATCTTCTAATCTTTCCTTCGTAATTCACATCATCCAAATTTTGAAACAGATCAAAAGGCAGAGTACAGCATGACCATGTTAACTGTCAACACTAAGTAATGCTCAACAACTAAATTTAACTAAACATGACATAATTATAGCAAAAAAATTTTGTATTACCTGAAAATATAAACTTCCAGTGAATGATAAGATGGATTAATTCAGATCTAAATACAACTTTTTGCATAGTCTCATAATAGCCATTCCACCAAAATAAACATCAAGTTCTTAATGGAACAAACATATACTTTATGTCATTTTTTAATGTAAGACACTTTCCAACCAATCCCAGAAGGACTCAGAAGAGCCAACCGGCTCAAGCTTTCCACCATTCGTTCATATAAATGAAAGCCAAAGTGTAGTCACCCACAACATGATCAACTTGTCTGATTAAGATCCATGGAGTAGTGACATGATCATCACAAACTTCCATTGCTAAGCATCACTACCAAGTTACATGTCACAGTCCTTAATAATCCAACATCACCACCTAAACTACAAATTGAAGCGATTGCAACATGTTTAAGAATAGTAGATAACTGAATCAACACAGAAAATTAGCTTGTCTGGATCCACATTAGACCCTTTAAAACCCAAATCAGTGATTTAAAGCAGCTGACGCTTTAGCTACAGTGGAGACCCAAGTTCATCCATCATTATTTTTCTTTTGTGTGATTCAACCTTCGGAGGCGTTTACTTCGCATGTACATAAAAGAATCTATATACATACTTTCTATTTATTTGAATAGAGCTTTAAGAAATATGTAAACAAAAGAATGAGAACCAGCATTGAAATTGGAATTCCCATTCCAACTCAACAAACTAGAATTATAAGTTTATACTACAATTGTTGTCTTTAGGCACAGCTCAAAATTGCCAGAATCACAACAATGAAGTGGTTCTTGTAGGGGTAGAAGTAGTGCCATTAAGGCCAGTAAAACCGGCATAGCAATAATGAGGATGGTCACAATGGCACTTATGAAGATCATAGAGAGATCATATTCAGTATCATTATGTGTATCATATAGAAAAGATTTTAAGATATGGTAACTGACAATGAACAAAATCTACATATTTAAAATTGACCATCACCAACCTTATTGTAATTCCTTTTCTCATTTTCAACAATCAAGTTTCTTTCTGGAATAAAACATCATTCATATTCCCCCACCCAAGGCAAACAAAGGTAATCCTCCAAAAAAATTTTAATATACGGACATTTTGCACAAAACATAGTAGCTGCAGCGCATTTTTCTAAGTCATCTCTTGTGAGTTTCAGGTGAAATTTTGAGTCCTAAATTGCAGCAGACCAAAAAAGTGAAATTTAGCAAAACCTCTTCAATTATCGAATATAAGAAAGCAGTCGATTCAAATTATCACTTAACCCATGCATAGGCAAATGATAGAAACATACCTGGTTTTCTAATTTACTAGCAGATGCTACAGAGCCCCTCTCGTCCTCTTGACCCTTACTCTCTGAACAAGACCTTGTTTGCCTCCGCCTCTTGTAGGTTCGAAATCCTTCGCTTGTCCCCGAGAAACCATCAACTCCATCATTTCCAATGCCAAACCCAGACAAATTGTTCGCTGTTTCACCTCTCAAGCCTGGAGCTATCCCATCTGTTCCACAACCATTACTTGGTCCCTCTTCCACGCCCATTTCTAACCACACTAGAAGTTAAAAAAAGAAAGATCATTAATTGGAGTTTTGTTGAAAAGGGAAATCTGAATCTAATACATACAGTTTCCTCGAGTTTCTAAAGTCACAATCTTGTCTCACAGTTAAAAAATTATATAGTCTTATTAAGTTACCCCGAAGATTGAAGAATCGAAATGAAAACCCTAGCCTTATCCATGCAAGTTCATTCCTTTCTTTATTGAGCGGTTTCACAATTACCAGAGAAAAAAGCTAAGAGGGAAGAGTATTAAAAAAAAGCGTACCTCTGGCAACCCCAGAAACCCTAAAATCCGATAAGATAGATTTGGATTATTAGTACAGTCTAACGAGAGAAAGAGAGAGCGTAGTTTCTTTCTTTAGAGTTTCTTGCTCTGCAATTGCAAATGACGACTCCTTATCCGTGTGCATCTAAGTAGCTTGTCAGTCTATTGTTTAAATTTTGACTTCTTTTCGCTTTCAAGTAACTGAAGTAATGTAATGCCTGTATCAACGCCCGCTATTTTCTTCATTTATTTCCTCATTTTAATTAGACTAACTTCATTTTCCCAGGCATTATTCACACAAATTTGATCTACTAATTGCAAAACTTGAGAAACATATAAACAGAAATTAAATTATAATTATTTGTAAACTAACCTTAAAGTCTAATTTATCAAAATTTTAGTTCATCTAATCGATCTTAAATAAATGTCATAATTTAATTTAGACATATTACCTTTTAATTATTATTTTCTTTCTTAATTAATGTGCTTGCATCTTTTTTTGATAACAATAGAGGTTTCAATTTATTCTCTATGAAAAAAAGATATTTACTATTATTTTTTTATTTTTGATGATTCAAAGAAAGTAAAACCAAATCATTCAAGTAAATGAATTATTTAATTTAAAATACATATTATGTAACCAAGTATCGTGTGTTCTATAGAGCCTAAAAGAAAATTTGAGGATCTTTGATTTTGTAAATTAATGTAATTTTTGTATCAATAACTTAATGATCAATTTTAATACATGAATTTTTTATTTATTAAGAGAAATTAAGGTTTTAATTTTCAAAAAAATTGAAAACCACTTAAAGTGAGAAAACTGAAGATGTTATCAAAAATTGTTGTTTTGATGTTCTTGAAAAACTTAGGTAATCTTTGTCTTTTCTTGTGGGGTTTTGGGAATCTTCCATTTGCTTCACTATAAGCCTGAAGTTTTCTCCTTTTTGGCTGATAAGCGAGTAACACCTCCTCATTCCTCAACCCTTCACTTTGCCCTTTCAGAAAAAGTAATGCATTTTGACGGAGTTGAAATCCTCATTGTTGCTTTTCTAAGCACACTGCCCTCCAATATTGTTGTTTTCAGCTTGTGCTTTATTTAGCTTGTAGTTTTTAATTTCGTTTCTTTAAGTATATATACTAAGAACGAGTTGGGATGGACGACCACACAATCCATCCCACTCGTCCATTTAATCTTATAGCTAATATTTATTTCTCGTCTCTCTTATGCATCTCACACACAGACACTCTCGAATGTTCTCCCTTTTCATCATCACTCTTATGCATCTCACACACACACACTCTCGAATGTTCTCCCTTTTCATCAGAAACAGGTTTATGAAGCCAAGGCGTTCTATGAAGAAAATTCGACGGAAGTAAGGCCAAAGGGATGTTTCACTGTTTCCACTGCGATCGTGGATCTGGTAGAGCGCCAAAGTTCTTGAGACGACGGGGTTTGAATGTTCTAATTCTCTCCAGATCTACTCTTCTGTGCTAGGATCTTCACACATGGTACGTTTTCGCTCTCTGATTCTCTCTTCCTCATCTCAATTCCTCAGTTTTTAGCTTTGCCAAAATGTCTTTCTAGGTACGTGTTCTGATTCTCTCCAGATCTACTCTCTCCGTGCTCAGATCTTCACACACGGTACATTTTTGCTCTCTGATTCTCTCTTCCTAGTCTTGATTCCTCAGTTTTTAGCTCTTCTCTTGCTTCAATTTGGTTCAAGAGCTTAACGACTAATTTCTGGGATAATTAGCTCTCTTTCTCTTGTAGTTTCTGGGTTTTGACCGAGTTTCATAGCAGTCAACACATTCTTCTTACAGTGTTGTTTAATGACAATGAAGAATATCACAGGGTCATAGCAGTGAAAGATCAATTATTTGGTCATAAGGTGTTGACACGAAAAGTGACATTAAGGTTTGGAGCATTTAAGAACTGAGAAATTGTGAGTCGATCCTTTAACTAAAGGACTTCACTCATTTGTGTTTATAACACAAGTATATAGTATGGGTGTTTTGAAGTCGTTAGACATTGCCAGTTAGGGGATCATTATGTTTGCTCCATGTACATTTGTACAATTTAAGTATTATGATAGTATGATGGTTATTGATGAAGATGATCATCGTTTATCCTCAGTATTGCGTGTCATCATACATTGTCATAGTACGTATGAAAGTCTTAAGATTTGTGTCAATCTTAAGCATTTGAAGGTTATTGGGCATATATACAGATTGACCTTGTGCCTATGTCATTTAGATGCATACAGTTTAACATAGATATCGATCTATAAAGTTTTACATGACATAGGGGGATATAAGTTTTTAATCCCATAAAGGTTCTCTAATGCAGTTTAGCATTAAGTTGGAGAACATAAAGGTTTTCTCTAATGCTATTTAGCATTTGGTGAGAGAAAATATGATTTCTCTAATGCAGTTTAGCATAAAGCTGGAGAAATTGAGACCTACAAACGAAGATGATACAAGTAGATCACAAAGGTATCATTGTAGTTTGCCACACTCCATTTTTCCATTCATGTTAGTAGGATATTAGGTATTCGTGATTATATTGGATCTATGTAACACATGCATCTGATGCTTTTCGGTACCGAAAGCCTTGTAGGACAGAATGATGGACTTTCGTTATCTTTGGATCAAATGTTTGTTTTTAAAACTTAGTCGACTATACAGTTGCGTGGCTTAACCGAGTTTTTAAATTATTTTTTAACTAGAGTCTATTGCAATTAATGCTAATCCAAAGGGGAGATTGTAGGACATTTTGTCCATGTCTCATAAAGTTGGACTAACATTAATTGGAATTTTTTTTTAAATAAATTGCCGGTTAAGTTACGTCATTTGATCCTGATAAAGATAATAAAGTGACCCAATAAATGATCTAGATTAATGAGTCAAAGTCTGGATAAAAAATGGGTCCCGATTAGTGTGGACCGAGTCCATATCGGCCTTGTGATGAGGAAGCCCGATATGGATGCTATATAAAGGTAAGGTTTCCTGCAGTTACTCAAGAAGCTGATTTCGAGCATAAGGATTCCTGACCTGTTAGGGAAGCTCAGAATTTGAGGAAACTATAGAAAGGCCTTTCCCGTGAGCCGATGAACACTTTCCACTAAAGGCCCCGGGAGATTCGAAGATGTTTGGAGCTCAGAATCGGCTTTGAGATCAGAGGTGGAACTGAAATCCAGGTATTCCTCATTACTTTCATTTTTAATCCTTTCATGTAGATCTGGGATACGTAATAAAGCTCCCATTATGTACTAACATAACCCTCCACCAATGATGACAAACATTAATGAAGATGATCCGAGGTTGGCCAGGCGATGGAAGAGAAGGAGCATTGCCTCTTAGAGTTCTAAGATTAGTTTATGACGAATTAATGGTGTCAGTAGTTGTAATAATGCTGTAGCACAAGTCCCAGAAGTTAATTACATTCTAATTGAAGATGATGGTGATGGAAAAGAAGCAAATGTTGATTCCAAGAAATTTTCTAAAAAGAATGACCAAGCTCCAGTTAAAGCCTCCTCATGTGAGCGGGTCCAAAGTGGCGAAGGCAAAGAAAGAGGAAAATTTGTTGATGTTGATTCCAGTGCGGATCTGGTTGGACTTCATAAGGCTACCAATAGTTCACCAAATAGAAACTACTCTCATATTCATGATGAAAATAGAGGAAGGCATACAAATTGCAACAGAGAAGAAAGACAAGAGGTGGATATTGCATCTGACTTCTTCAATGTTTTTGATCCAAAGCAGTTTGTTAAGGAATGCATTACACATATTGAACACGAAAATTGCAACAAAGAAGACAGAGAAGCGATAGATATTGACCATCAGTTTTGCAATTGTTTGGATTCCAAGCAGCTTGACAAGGAATGTGGTGTTCTCGATGAAAAGGAAGATATTAATAAGGAAGACCTAGAACAGTTGGATATTGACTGTGAGTTGTGTGGTTTTCTGGATTCTAAGCAACTTTTTAAGGAATGTGGTTATAATGCTAGGTCTGTAAGTAATTGTACAGTAAATGCTAGTACTACTAGTAATGTTGCTACTAAGACTGTAGAGAATGGTGATATTAGCAAGGTGGTTAATGATTTTGATTATTCTCATGAAGATAATGTTATTGGTTTTGAGGTCACAAAGAATAGTTATTTGGTTGCAAGGTCAAACAATGTTGGTGTTGCTCGTGGATCACTTGACTGCAGTAATGTTGATGAATATGTTGTAGGTGAAGGAAATTCAATAGCTTCTAGACGTGTAATTCATGATGTCCATGATGATACTCATAATGATAATGTTGATGATGACATGTATCCTGATTACAAGATTTTTATTGAGAAGCTGAGAGAAAATGGAAATTTTTATTTTTTAGAGCCTCTTGTGCGTGATGGAGCGATGAACATTATCAGTTATGACACATATGATGAGCAATATGGTAGTGGCATTGTAGAGAATACAAAGACAATGGTAGATTTTCAAATAAATAACCAAAGAAAAGAGAGTGATGCCTGTTGGATGCATTTTCTCATTGGAATGAGTGGCATTTTTCCCTTAATTTCTGGATTAATTATTGGACTTCATACATATTTTTCCTGCTAAATTGTTTAGTTCACCAAAATTTGCATTTATAGTTGTCCATGTTTAATTTGTAAGAAATGCACTTGATTTTAGTTATAGGAAATGCACTGTCGCGATGTTGAGTGATTTTTGAAACACTTGCAAGAGTCACAAAACTCTCCTAATACGGATGTATATGCAAGCATTAGAGGTGGACAAGTGCTTTTCACGTGGTCACTTAAGTAACCTCCTAAAAACTTGTAACATCCCATCACCGATGGGAAAGATGATATAGCAAATTTGGATCGAGTTGTGATTTTGTACATGTAATTCGATATACATGCATAAAATGGCCTCTATACAGATATGAAAAGTAATTGCTTTGCAAATGCACCAGACGGTGCGTGCACTCGTGACAATTCCCGACCTTTGAGTCTTTGTGAAAAGTGTGGATTTATGTGTTTTCTGCATAAAATTGAACAGTGGGTACTGATGAGATTTTCAGTACTGTAAAGGACTGTACAATTGACACTTCAATTAAAGATATGATTTAGGAAATTTGTTTTAGCATGAGCTATTGAATTTGGAAAGATTTATGAAAGTCTAAGTAAATGAATTGATTGAATTGAAAATTGCAAGGCATGAAAGTGAGTGATTCTGAAAGATTTGAATCTCAATTCAATCCCTAAGGGTCGGAATTTCTGAATTGAAATAGTTAGTTATAAGAATTGGTATGAGGGCAATTTGGGCAAGATACTTAAGAATATAAGGCTTAAGGTCAAAGGAAAGGGCAAAATGGACTTTTCATAATTCGTAAGGGTATAAAAGGGGAAATTAGGGTTTGAGAATGGGAAAAAGGGGAGGAACCGTGGAAGAAGAAGAGGCAGAGAAGAAGAAATTGATTTTCGACAAAATCATGAAGAGTTTGAAGGTTTTTGAAGCCAAATTCAAGTAAGTTTAAGTTTCTTTCCTCTTGACTAGTTGATTGATTCATGTTTTGAGTGATTATAGCTAAAGAATGGGTTATTGAGATGTTGGGTTTATAAGGTTTATGATTTTGGTTAATCTTTGATGTTTGTGAGTGTGTTTGGTTTGGAAATGAGTTGGAAATTGTAGTGTGAGTGATGTTGTAATGTTTAGATGACTTATGTGTTGAATAGATCGGAAGAATTGGATTGAAATGGTTGAAAATCAGGATTCGGGGGAGGAGACGGGCTCGCACGTCGCGACGCGCGCAGGCCCGCACGCTGTAGCGCACACAGGCCAGCACGTCACGATGCGCACAAGGGCACACGCCGCGACGCAAATAAGGGAGCACGTCGCGGCGCGCATTTATGCCCTCGCCGAAGCTCGCCGCGTCGAGGACCCCTTTTCCTGAATGAACATGCTTTGGTTTTTAAACCATAACTTTTTGCACAGATTGTCAAAGGAGTTATTTTCTAATTTGTTTTGAACTAGAGACTTTGGTCTCCTTGTTATGAAGGAGGGAAGTGTTGAATCCGTCTTTAAAGGTTTTAAATTTGGGATAGAAGTTGAGCATAAAATATGGTTATATGTTGGAGAATAATTTTAGGATTTCTGAAACGAATTGACTGATTTGAGTATCAATTGAATTCTGATATTTAGGGAAGTTATTGACGGTGAAGTTTTGGGATAGTGCCGGGAATGTCACTAAAGTGCATGATACGTATATTGTTGTAAACTGCTTCATGTGTTTTATTTCTGATTGGGCAATGTGTAAAATAGAGTATTTGAATTGTAATAGAGGCACATTTGGAAGGTCAGCCCACCGATGTTGCCGAGACTTCCAGACGTTAGCGCGGAAGTCAGGTGAGTGACCTAGATGGTTCTCCAATTATTAAATGTTATTATGATTCAGTGATTTTAATTTTCTGGCGCATAATGGTGGGACAGTGCTAATTGTGAAATCCGGACAGAAGGTCCGAAGTATCGGATTGATATGATATAGAAGTGTTATGGGTATGTGAAATTGTGATTGTGTTTTTAATGTGAAAAATTGTGAATCAATTATCAGATTGTGATAAATTGGAAATGAGTGTGATATATGAATACGTAAATAAAATGATTAAATTGTGGCACATGACGTTCATACATGAATGCAAATTCAGTTAATTATAGTTGTGACCGAAACAGCCACTAATCAGAGCTTTTAGCTCAACTTTATATTTGGACCTCGAGCCCTATAGTGATGCAGAGCTACAAGCTCAACGATTAATGAGCCCTTAATGGGATAGTTTCAGAGTTACAAGCTCAACGATTAATGAGCCCTTAATAGGACATTTTCAGAGCTACAAACTCAACGATTAATGAGCCCTTAATGGGACATTTTCAGAGCTACAAGCTCAACGATTAATGAGCCCTTATTGGGACAGTTTCAGAGCTACAAGCTCAACGATTAATGAGCCCTTAATGGGATAGTTTCAGAGCTACAAGCTCAACCATTAATGAGCCCTTAATGGGATAGTTTCAGAGCTACAAGCTCAACGATTAATGAGCCCTTAATGGGATAATTTCAGAGCTACAAGCTCAACGATTAATGAGCCCTTAATGGGATAATTTCAGAGCTACAAGCTCAACGATTAATGAG
>JANIHY010000006.1:21861241-21874178 GCA_027479065.1 Erythroxylum brevipes | reverse complement strand
TGAAATATTAGAGCTGTTGACCAGAGTTGCCACCGATCAGAGCTTTTAGCTCAACGTGCGAAAATGAGCTTCGAGCTTATGAGTGATTCAGAGCCTCAGGCTCGACGTATATTGATCCCTTTATCCAGCATTGGAAAAGGGACAGATATTATTGAGCCCTTTGATGGGACAGTTTAGGCACTCGATCATAGCCAAATGATAATAAATGATAAGAGAGTGAATTATGTATGTATCAAAAATGGGAAGTATGAATGTGGATTTCTGTAAATGTGTAAATGGGAAATTTTGAGATAGTGTTTTATGAGATAAATTTTGATCTATGCGAATTGTAAAATGGGATCAAATAGACATAAATATGAATATTTGTTATAAATTGGTTTTGTACTTAAGTGAGCGGACCATCGATGATGGTCACTCATTGAGTTTGCAAAAACTCACCTAAAATTTGCAATTATTTTTCAGGACTCAGAAGAATACCCCGTTAGGTAATGGGTGTATAGTTATCGCAGAGTGACAGAAGAGGACGGGATCAGTTGTGTCTGTATTAGTGTGAGGATTTTGATTTATATTATGATGTTTGTATATGAGAACCCTCCTGGTCATCACTTTATTTACCGGTCATGTTTTGTAAGTTTTGTTTCCCGCAACGTACATGTAACGTAAGTGTATGTGTGTGTTAAAGGAAAATATTACATTGTGATTTGACTGAGTGTTGTATAGCGCCACCCTCGTAGGGCACGGACTCGGACATTACCATCGATGTTGGGTCCGGGTCTTACGGGAGTGGGGTGTTACAAAACTGCTGCATTTTGGTGTAGGCTGTGTGTTGATTCATTTCATATTTATTTAACTCTCTTCTTAATTAAAATTTAATTTATTTTTGGAGCAAGACACAGCATGCTACTTCAATCTTCTAAAGGACTTGGAACTATCATTGTCTTGAATTTCAATTTCTCTATGCTATTTGTGAAGTCATTCAACTTGGATAGGAAAAAAAAGCAACATCACGTCATTGGGTTGGGAATCAAAGCTTGCAACCAATGAGCTGGTGTGTGAACAGATAGGAAAGATCCAAAGAGGACAGCGGCACACATAAAGCACAACAGATGGAGGAGAGCCCCAACGCATCAAGCAAAGCATCCAAGGGAGAAAAATAAAAACGTTAAACCAAGGCAGTGGAAAATGGGAGGATAACGTGGAGCAGCTGGTGAAAATAGCAAGGAAGACACGTGGAGCTGAAAAAGAAAACAACGAGCAGCCAAAGAAGCAGACCCACACAGGTGGAAAGACCCACCAAACATCAGCTACAGTAGGAGGCAATTACACGTTGCAAGAGGAGGAAAACAACAAAGTAGGTAGTTGTAAAAAGAAGCGTTGCCAGCTGATTGTGGAGGGAAGAAGACGTCAGCATTTGGGTAGGACAACAAGCCATCAAGACAGTTCCAAGAGAGACCCACGCACCATGCCAAAGACACCAGCTGGAGGTGCACTGGAGGAGAGGAATTAAATTAAAAAAAGAGGTGAGTTGTGCATTACGGGTGTGCTTATGCTGAAAGGTGTGAGTAGCTAGGAGATAAATAAAGAAACAACGAATTAGAAGGGGCTGAAAAATCAAGATGAAGGTGAGTAGCGTAAACTGAAGGAGTAGAGTGAATTAGAGGGAGGCAGACCAACAAGAGAGGAGCACCATAACGTTGCAGCTAGTTAAAGAGAAGACCATATCGCACCAGCAGCAAAAGGACAGCTGGAGGCGCATAGAGCATTTTAATTGTCCAAGGGAACACAACCAACGCACAAGAGGAGGACAACACGCTAGCTGCTATTAGAGATATATGAGAAGACGTGAACATTAGGTGTGAGCAACTGGACTACCACGCACGCAGACAAGATGAGTTACACCAGGAAAATCACGCACCAAGGAACAACCAAAAACAACGTTACAGCTAAAAGAGACCCACCAAGAGGAGCTCAATGCAATTCACCATAAAAGAGACCCATGCAGACACCACCAGCAGGAGCGTGAACAGCAGGGAGGAAACCAACAAGAACAAAGCAGATGCACCATGCCAAAATAGAAGGAGGATAGCTGGAAAGAAAAGAAAAAGAGCTGGAGTGCTTTTGTTTAATCACAACAGCCCTACCACGCACACCATAAGCTGGAAAGGAGAAGGAAATGAGGCTCCACTGGGAAAAAGAAAAGGAATTGAACAACAAGGAGGAAGGATGCCTATGCTGACCAGCTCTATATGCACTACATAGGAGAATAAAAGAACATGAGGGGGTGTGCGTTACATGAGTGGGAAGTGTGTGAGTGATCTGTTGTGTGTGGGTAAGTGCAGTGTGCGTGAGTAAGTGAAGTGTGTGTGAGTGAACTATGTGAGAGTGAGTAAGCGAGCTGTGCGTGAACTGAAAAACCAAGAGAGGGTGCTTTGTCTGGAGGAGAGTTGAGGGAGGACTGGAAAGAAAGGAATGAGGCATGAACTAGCTGGACTGAGATGAGGAGTGCGTGAAAACGGGAAGCAGAAAGATGAAAGGAGAGGATAGAGGAACTAGAAGAGAAGGGGTTGTTGGCTACAAAGAAAAAAGGCTCATCAACGTTACACCACCCAGCAATCCTCTCTACTCACGCTGTTTTTCATTTTGTTATTACACCAAAAACTCTTTCCACTAAGAAAATCAAGGGCATCTGCTGGCAATTAATTTATTGAAGAGCTGGAAGAGAGCAAGGCAAACTAAGCAAGGACACAACATCAGGGAGAGACGTAAATAAATAAACGCGAACAGGGAGACCCGAAAACCCATTTATCCTCTGTTTATTATTTAGTCTCTCATATGATGTTTGTTGACTTGAATGTTTATGGTTTTCATTTTACAATGAGTGAGTAGCTTCCTCAAAGCTTCAAGGTTGGGGTAAGCTTTTAGCTAATTTTTGTGGATTGCATTTCGGTTGATTTATGAGTGTGGATTTATAACTTTGATTTTTCTGTTTTGATATTAATTCTGCTGATATTGTGTTTGGCCAACCATTACTAAATATTAGTTGTTAATTGAAGAACCGATTGGTGAAAATCAATAATAGAACTCCAAAATAGGGAACTTGTAAATTTCAAATTTAGACATAGACTGAATTTATGAGAGAAAACCGGGTGAGCAAAGAACATAATGGGTTATGCTTGATTGCTAGGCTATGATAGTAAACTAGGATTATTGCGTAATACTCCTTTGATACCTTGAAAAAGGATCTAAGAAACTCTAGGCTCAACCGTCTATCAACCAAAAATTCACCAAATAAATTAATCCAGGTAAAGTCCATAAAAAGCGCTAAAAGTGGAACTATCCTTGAAGCTTACCACAGTCCATTCGAATTAACCCCTAAAGATATTCACATTTTTTGTTAGCATTGATTTTGTTATTTAGCATTGATTTTGTTATTTTTGATAGTTAATTTTCTTAATTTAATTCCCCAGTCCTACAAATTTGCTTAGTCCAATTAATTGAGTGATCCAAGCCTGGTACTTACACAATTACTCCCTGTAGGACGATATTATACTGTACGACTTCAGACCCGTGAACGTGCGAAAATGCATCAATGCCAGGAGCTCTTCTAGGAGACGGAAAGTGGAAACTCAAAGGACTTTGAGGAGCATTCCTGGCAGAGTAGGAAAAAGTTCAGTGGTCGAAGAAAAGGTGAAAGGAAATGTAGTAGATCCTATTTTATGTGAACTTAAAGACAATTTTAGGACTAGGCCGCTACCGGAGATTCTTGATTCAATTAATTCCAAATTTAGTGAACAGAATTTGGTCGTGGTAGATGAAACATACCAGAACTTTTTGAATGGTGTGAAGGTCAAAGGAAGTTATTTTGTTTTTACATTTGAAAATGGAAAAGAAATTATATACGGAAAGGATGAAGAGAGTTCAATGGATTCAAAAGTAAATGAAATGGATGTTGCCCCGTTTGTAACCTCATCATCATCATCATTATCATCACCTAGTTTAAAATCTCACAATGAAGCAGGGTCTAGGGAGGTCCGATAGTATGTAGCCTTACCCCTACATACAGATTTGTACGTATCACTTCCTGGTCAAACCTTTTTTTCTCTTTCTTTTCTCTTCCTTCCTTAAAAGCTGTTGTCTACTGCTAAGAGTATTTCATTTCATCCTTTATGGCTGGTAATATCATTTTTTGCATTTTGTGTTCATTATTAATTCTGCTTCAAGGATGAAAGGGACGGGTGCATCGAAAATTCTGTCAAAAAAAGTTGTTTGCAGTTTAGGAAGGGAGTTATGGAAGTCCTCAGAAAGCCATTTGACGAGAAGGAGTATCATGATCTTTTTGTTGAAGCTACTCTTGAAAGGAAGATGGTTCGTGACAAAGAACTGTGTAGTGGGCCAAAACAATTTCAGCTCCCTGGCCATAGAAAGTCATATCTCGATCAGCACCGTGGTATTCCTATTATTAGTGAGTGCTTTCTCTCAATCTTGAATGTTTTCGTATATATAGCATGCATATAATCAACCCGCCAAACTATGTAATATTCAAACTAGTATGTTAATAGGTCCTTTACATTTTGATTGGATCCTTATCATCTTTGTTCAACAGGATAGCTCATAGGATTTCCTAGGACATGATTGTTGTTGAAACTCAATAGTTCTGTGTGCCTTATCCATCATGTGGCTATATTTGATATAAATTTTAAGGTTACTGTCATTTTCAGTCAACTGTTTGACGATGCCATTTGACTTAACATATGCAGTTATCTTTCCATCCATTAAGGCGTGGTTGAAATGGTCAATTTATACATATGTAGTGTATAGTGGATTTCATTTTGAATGTTAATGTTCTGTGAAACCTTGTAGATCTTGCAGAAAAAATTGATTCCTTTGGAAATAGTGAGCCTAAAGTCTTGAACCTCTTACGTGGATTCTTCTACTCTTTTTTTTAAAAGAGAAATGGAATTAATAAATGAATTAAGAAGACAGAGTACAAGAGGGAAACAAGGGGTGACCCCTAACAAAAAACACTACAGAAACGAGAACTAGAAAAAGCTAATGAACAGGTTTCATATCCAGAGTCACAGTCCTAATTCAAAGAGCAAGCTAGGCAAGCAACACGTTAAAGTCATAACACTGAGCATACAGACGAGCTACATACGAGGTGGAGGCGTTTGGCCACAACCATCTCGCGAATGGTGGACAGGATCAAAGAGATGAGGCATTCCTTCAGAGACGCTATGTGTTGGAAACGACGGAGATTTCTTTCTCGCCAAATCGTGTAGATGCATACACCCAAAACCACAGTAAAGAGAGGTCTACTGTTAGCATACTGAAGAGCGATAGAAGTAGTGATCTCTACCAGATTCAATCCGGGGTCTGTCCAAGAGCAAACAGAAGAGACATGTTCCCAAATAGCTTTGGTAAAGGAGCATTTAAAGAAGAGATGGGAACATGACTCCGATTGTTGAGAACACATGAGGCAAAGTCGGTCAATCTGAACATATGGAAGTCGGTCAACGGTGGAGAGTTTATGCTGAATGGTTAACCAAAGTATGAACGACAATCTGGCGTTAAATATTTGCTCCAAACCGTGGCTGCCCATAGGACCTTGGCTCAATGAGAACGCATGTTGTCACAAATGATGCAATTGATCAGCGAGGCAACAGGAAGAGTCCTCCAGAAAAAGGCATCAAGTTCCTGTGGAGAAGGGGGGTAGGGAGGTTGAAGATGGCTCAAGCTGCGCAGAAGAAGCCACGAGGACCCATTTATGAAGGCTCGCATTCGGGTTTTGAGAGGGAATAAAGAGGAAGCTCTAGACACGTTTAATTGGTGAATTAAGGGTCCAGTGCTGGACCAATTATTGAACCATAATGAAGCCAACAGGCCATCTTTAATAATACAAGAAGTGTCTCTCTAAACTTCATCGCGTAACTTCAAGAGCTGGTTGAGAAAGAAAGAGTGGGAGGCTTTCGGTTTAATAGCCCAGATGCTGTGTCCTCTAAGAAAATAAACATGCAACCATTTAAGCCACAGCGAAGTCTTGTCCTCCAAAATCCACCAGAAGCGCTTGAGCAGCAAAGAGCGATTGACAATCCGAATGGGAATAATATTCATCCCACCTTCTTGTTTGGTAAAACAAAGATCAGACCATTTCACCTTAGCCGCATCAGGAGTACCATCATAATGGCCCCATAGAAATTTCAGAAGAATCCATTCAATCTTCTTGATAATGCCTTGTGCTAAAAAGATGTGGGAAGACCAATACATATGTAAGGAGTTAAGAACAAATTTAATAAGCATAAGCTTACCTGCATAAGAGAGCGACTTATTCACCCAAGAAGAAACTAGTCGTTGGATTCGTTCGAGGAGAGGTTGACACTCTGCATTAGTGAGCCGCTTGGTAGAGATGGGGAGACCAAGATATAAAAGAGGGGGGGTGTGTGGCTGCATACACGTAGCCTCGGAGATAGAAGAAGCCAACAGCATGTTGCGTAAGAAAGACCAACTAATACTGTCAAAATCCTTATGGAAATCAACTTTCAAGGTGCAATTAGGGGGGCTGTGAGAGGAAGAGTAGCCTTTCAAGAGTTCTTGGACAATAAGAACATTATCGCCAATATTGCGATGGGACAAAAAAGCATTCTGGGTGTCACTAATCAACGTATCCAACACTTTCTTCAAACGAGCAGCAACGGATCCAACACTTACAAATCACCAAGGCATTTTGGTTTTATATATGTGTGATAATCATCATAGCAATCCTATTAATGCACCAAAATAAAATGTCAATTGCCCAACTTGTTGGACTGCCCGTTCAACATAAATTTTGACTCTATTTATGCAGAGTCTATGTTACTTTCTGGCTTGTCATCATGAATTAGTTTTAAGTAGGATCATTACACGCCTCAAGAGCATATTTATAGTTGGTTTCATCTGTTTGTGCTTGTAAATCTTTCATTTGTACCAGAATGTTGTTGACACTTACCTGTCCACATTTTGTGTAGAACGTGGCTCATAATGGAGTGTTTCAACCGTGGTTGGAGCCATCATGTTTGGAAATGCTGCCTTAGTAACTAGTTTGACTTGATCTCTAAGATTTCAATTCCTGTAAGACCAGAATATTAAATATGCACTCAACTGTTACACAAATAGCATAGCCTTACTGCTAATCATTTGTATATAATTCAACGTTTGGGTTGCCTATACAAGCAGATCATCTCATGAACCTGACATTGTCACCTTTCTGAGTCTACATATAAATATTTGTCTATTTTAATGTTCTCTTATAAGCATCAATCTTACAACTTTGTTTCTTGGAGCTGATCATAATCATTAGGTAGAATACGAGGCTTCCCCATGCTAAAGTTAAGTACCCTAGCGTTCATGTTGTACTTGATTTGCCCATCATATAGCAGCTTCCTGATGTAGTGCTCTATGTCTGAACCAATCAGCCTCAGCGTATACTCTGTTAATGGTGCACCCTGATTTCACATAAAGTTTAATGTTCAGCCAGCTGAAACAGGGATCCATGCAACTTCCAAAAATTAACGGAACATAGACTTTTGGCCGTACATGTGCATTTTGAAATCAGAACAAGTAAATCTTCTGTCAACTGTATGCGCCCCAGTAAAATTTCAGCACAAGAATGGCCTACCGCTAGTGTTTAAGGGTGATGCTTTGAAACAGGGCGGGTTACTTGTGGACGGCTAGCTTTAAATCTCGACATCAGCTAGAGGAAAAGAGTTAAATTTGCTTACTCAAGGAAATGGGCTACAACACGCTAAACTGTTCTTAAACCCACTTCCAGGCCTAGAGTAGAACATAGATTAATTAGCAGTTACAAGGACAACAATCGACATCATTTTACCTCGTAGTGATCCACCAGCTCCTGGAAGTAAGAGTAAACCAATGCGCAAGTCTCATCGGTCCACACGAACTCATTGGTAGGATCAAGAATAAGGGTAAGCTTATCCATTTGAGTCTGATCGAACTCCCATGTTTCAGGGTCGATGTATGCAGCATAGATTCTAACGTGCCGAGTAACACTGCTCAGCCATTGCCCTCCATAGTCTCTGCTCATGTTCTTGCTCTTGACGTTTGTTTGGGGCTCCACTGGTCTTGGCTGTGTCCGTGGCTTCATAGTCTCACTCTTGGAATCTTCTTTTACTCCTTGTGAATCCATCTTTGAGTCTCCTTCTCGGACTTCTGCTTGCTGTTGTGCTGAAATGGAGAATAACTTTTTTCTTATTACTTCTCTTCTGCCTCCAAGCCAGCCTATTATAGGGAAACTTGAAAAGCCCATGTAGGAGGAAGCCGCTGCCATGGTTGAGTTTATCAGTAGAAGTTACCTTATGGAAGTGTAAATTCTGTAAATTGAGTTTTTTCAAGTGCCCAAGTTATTAGAAGGTCTTTCCAAGGCCAATAATTTCAGGTCCATAAATTTTTGTGGATAAGATAGACTCGTTTAAACGGAGGTGAGGAGCCTACGTGGTGAGCAGTAGCAACGAATAAGCTACCAGCCACCAGTCGTAACTTGTTCTGTCCATTTACACTTCAATGACGCATGCTAAAACGACTACGATCGTCATTTTCTTTTATGTTGACTAGAAGAAATGTCCATTGATTACTTATGAACTATCTTTGAGCATAACCAAGTTTTGATGATTAAAGATATATCGATTGAGATACGTAATCAGTTGAAGCAAATTCAACAAGTTAAGCTAAGTCAACTCGGTCATAATTCTAATCATGATGACAAAACATAGAAAAATGAGTTAAATAAATAAACTAAGTCCGTTCCAGGTCACCAAACTGAAGAAGACGAGCAAACAAAGTGTGGTGGCAATGATCAGCCAACATCTTTATCTCCTAAAAATTCAACATAATATGCAGAAGGTGATCTATAAAAAAATGAAATAACTTTGACTATTCTAAAGAAGAGGTTGAAGATATATTTGATAAAGAAAATTCGTGAGACATCAAACATATTACCTAAGTTTAGTGTTGGCGTGGAATCAATTGACTTAGGAGACAATGAAACTAAAACTGAAGTTGAGGATGTAGTAAGTGTTGAAGACAATACTAATCAAGAGAGGACAAAACCAAAATTCTAGTTAAACACTACTGCTTTAGCTAATATTATTCCTACACATGATCTCTTCATTCTAATATTAAACCTCTCTCTCATACACGTTATGTTCTTCCCATAAAAGAATGAAGACGAATGTTAGTGAATCATTTACGGAAATTTCTCATTTTGATATGAAAAAAGGTTATTTATAGGTATGTAACTCTTTTATGAAATTTCATATTCGAAAACCATCTTATTTTAGTTCTATGACATATTTTACAGTTTCCATTTAGGGTTTATATGAAACTAAGTTTGACATATCATGCTAGTCACTGAATTAGGATGCCATAATTGGTAATATACAACCAAAATTTTTTTTTTTTATATAATTCAGAAGATTTTATACAAAATAGAAAAGTTATGTACAGCACTGGACACTGCTTGAGCAGTAACTTCTTGCCTAACAAAAAGAAACATAAGATAAATAAATGAGGAAACTACAACACTTCCTTATAACAACACTCATAGCTGACAACAAACAACAACCTTCCTATCAAAAAAAAACCTGAAAGAGCTAGCTCATCGATCCAGTATACACGCTTACCAACAAGCAATTAATAGCATTTTAAGCAACCAGCAATTTATTATTAACCAAATCAACCTACTGCTCAGCTGAAGAAAGAGAGTGAGATGATGTTCACTCACTTACTTCTACCGAGATGCCAGGATTCCAACCGTAGGTGAAGTTCTCCAACTGTTGAAATTTGTTTACTTTTTTGTAACATTCATATTATTTGTTTCCGAAAAGACCAAAACCTTCCAACTCCATGTTTTCTGATTGTAAACAAAAGGTTTCCTAATCCTGTCCTCTCTTCTGCTTTGGAGGCTGAAAAAATGTTGGACCTCCATCTTGGCCTCTTGAATAACAAGTTGTTCCAAACATGGAATTTGCAGCTGCTACCTTCATGTCTAAGAAGGTTCTATCTGCTCTTCGAAAGTTGACACACATGCTGTTGAGCCACTTGATATTCCTGATCTATCAAACCTGCAGAAAAAAACTAGGAAAATAGAAACATAATTAATTACCTCCTTTCGATGTTTGAGCTGAGTTGTTGGAGATTACTCTGAAGTACACACTCTCAACATCCTTGGCTTCATCTTTGAACGTTCTAGCATTCCTTTCAGACCAGATATTGTAAACAATAGTTGAAAGAAGGATTGGGAATATATTAATGTCTGATGTTTTGGTATTAGAAGCAAGATTAAACCAAGTGAGAGTGGATTGAAGGTTAGGTTGATTAGGGTAGTGTAAAAAAAATGTAAAAGGCATTGGTCCCAAACAGATTTAGAGAATGTACACTCAAAAACAAGTGATCAGTGATTTCATTATTCGCAATACATAAGGAACAGTGATTAGGAATTTGGAGATAGGGCTATTACAATAATGACTTACCTTTAATAGTTCCAATTAGAACAATTAGCAAGATTTCATATTAGATATATAATGCTAAGTCTTTGGAAGAGTCAAATTTAATGATTTAAAGATGTGATGGTTAGTTATAACATGTATTATCCACTGAGTTTAGAAATAAACTAGGTAATAAAAGGTTATGAGATATCCAAAAGGTTTGATGTAATCTTACAAACCTATTAAACAAATTGTTTGTTTCAATGTATACCTATAGGAGAACGGTTCTCAAAATAAGTAATAAGAATAAGATGAAATTTGAAAAGTTCAAATCTCATGATAATAAATCCAATTAAACTAATGGCGTTGTTGATACATTTGATGTATAGTTGAAAGGATATGAGGCATTAAAAGATTCACTTTCAAGATTAATTCAAAGAGTTTTTTATTTAATTATGAATTTATCATGTCTACAAAATGGTTAGTGGGAGTATAGATGTCATCTTCAATAGGAGTATATAGTAACAAATTGCTTATAAAAAACAATAATTCTAATTTTCAATTGATGAAAATATAATTTTGCAAGAACAAATCTTGTTGGATATAAAAAGGTAATAACTCAATCTTAGGAACTAGAAATATAAAGATATATTGTATTCTAAGTCCAAATACATAACTAATGTAGTAAAGATGTTTAATATTTAAAATATCTGATACTTGTGAAGTATTAAAGATATCCATTATTCTATGTATGAGTTGATATTTGACTTCAAGGTTATATGGATTTTAGTTTCATAATTATATCCTAATTAAGGACAGTAATATACTATAATACATTAGAGCCATTGGGCATGAAGAAGGAGCTAAGACCTTATCAAAGATCCATTAGGCAAATTTTCTTAATTATGATGATAATTAAGATGAAAGTTGTAAGATTTAAGTAAGTGCTCAATGTAAAGAATCTTGTAAAATTTTCCCACTAAGCACTATCCCAACAATAGCATAATCTTCATATGATGATACGGTATATAATACTTAAAGATTAGCTTAGTGCAGATGGGAGATTGTTAGTTTATGCCTTAGAGTCAATCAGTTGGTTATAGTTTAGAAAATAATTTAAAAGAAATTCTATATGTTACATATTTAGATATATATATATATGATAAAGTCCATGAGATAAGTGATCATTTGACTTAAGATCTTCAATATTATCTTACATAGGGATTACTAAGTTTTGATACTATTTATGACTAGTTAAAGTCAAGGATTGCTAATTTGATAGTCATTAGATGTATCATTAACTATATAAAGGTAGTTGTGTGATCAAGATATGATTCATCACCCTAAAGTAATTAAGGAGAATGTTTTGTTGTTTTTTATTATTATTGATTCCGAAAATCCTTGGCTAAGATGGAATGACATTTTTTAAATAGTTTAAAAATGTTATTAATTGAATCAGTAGCTAACGGTGGAAAACTAATATGATTAGACTCAGAATAAAGTAGACATTATTTTTATGTTCTATGTCTAATCAAAACATTGTATGATTAAAATATAGAATTATACAAAAAGAATCATGCATGAAAAAGTTAGTCAAAACCACTATAACAATCCTAAATATTTAAGTGGTTATGATGTGTTATTAGATACCAATCTTGATCTATGGATATAAAATTTTTAATTAGAGAATTAAAATAAATTAAAAGAATTTAATTTATCTATTCCTAAATATAATTTAAGGTTGTATTTTATATCCATTAACAACATATTTGGACCTAATGGATTACACATAAAGAACAAGTTAGAGAGAGCAAAAATATTTTAGTCAAGTTGGATTTGATTGTAAAGTTTGAGAAACTTTATAATTAAATATGAGATATATAATAAATAAGGATCAATATGAGATATTAGATCTTTTTGGGGCAAAATTGGTATTTAATTACAAATTTTGATTATGAGATATGTGTTGTTTAGCACATATTCTAAATTTGATTATGAACGAAGGGTTGGATATGATAAAAGAAACAATAGATTCTACTTAGAATAATATAGTATCTTAGAGTGCTTGCAAAACCTAAAAAGTTCACAAATTTGAAGAAATTGCATGAAAACTATGCATTCTAAGTACGAAAAATTTGGTTTTAGATTGTCAACTAGATGGAACTCAACCTTCAAGATGTTAAAGTCAGCAATCCAATATGTTGATGTATTTACCAGCCTAAGACAAAGAGATTCTCAGTACGCTTGCATGTCTATAAAAGACCAATGTGAGTTGGTTAGAGAACATTGTAAGAAGGTGGAATTATTTTATAATGCGACTAAATTATTCTCAAGAACAAAATATTTAACTTCGTAATGTTGTATAAAGAAAGCTTTATCTGATTGGATTTTTTATTTCAATTAGGCTCTTTAGGTTATAGTAGAGCATATGATGAAAAAGTTAAATTCTTATTGGTATATGG
>JANIHY010000006.1:21831854-21848030 GCA_027479065.1 Erythroxylum brevipes | reverse complement strand
GGTTAATTTTGGAAGAAAAATTATAAATATGCATACAAAGTCAAGAATGACACTTATTTTGAATAATTAAAATGTATTTAAAACGATAATTATTATGAATCGGAGGGAGTATTAAGTTAACTTTCTTATAATTGTAACTGATATACTACGCACATTTCAAGTCGAGCTAGGGAGAGGAGAAATTAAGATAATCTATTTACTAAAAGAAACCACCCATCACATGCAAACCAAATTGGTTATTATTATCTTCTTTACTCGATGCGTAGATATAATATATTTCTCCTCGCGAGGCAAGGCGGGTCAATGGCAGGAAACAAGGCCCTAATTATGACATGAAAAAAGGTTTAAACTAACAATTCTCAACGAACCTTTTACCTTAACTACCATCTTTCACGAAACTAAAATGAACACTTGGGGTCAGGCTCAAGTACCAAGTACCAGCATTGGACCGAGAAATGCTAACAAAATTACACTAAACATTAAAAAACTTAAAGTTGACGGATTTCTTTTGGCGGGTACGCCAAACCCACACTTGCTTAGAGATCCGTGGCCGTTAAAATGGGGTTTGGAACTCCAAAACGACACACTAACCAAAAGAAAACTATGCATTAACGGCAAAAACACCATATTTTAAGTGAGAGAGGTAACTGGTCAACAGAAGTCCTTTTACTTTCTACGGAGTTAAATTTAAGTTATTATTAACATGCATCCATGTGGCTTTCATTTCTTATCAACGCAAAAGTTATCGTGTCAGAACAGGAAATCCTCCCATCAATGATCAAACAATCACTGGGAGAGGAGGAAAAGCCCTTTGGAGCCCACAAATTAAACAATCACTCCGTTTTGCACATTCCAACGATTATTTTACAGTGATTTAAGGTTGTACTCGACCAACTTGGGACCTGCAACTATCCGACTCTGAGACGCGCGCCTTCCCGACAGCGTTACGAATTATTGCAGCTCCAATTACATATAAGCTGACGAGGTGGATAACTCAACTAATGTCTTGCAGAAGATGGTGACAACACCTGTCGGAAACGATGAATCCTAATTTTCTTTGTTTTCCCAATTTATTTTACATCTCTCAATCGATTTTACTGCAGTCCTTTCATTTAGTTCATGTTTTTCAATCACGGCAGGGCCTAAACCACCAGCCTAGGTCCAATTAAGTAGGATTTGTGTTTTCTTTTTATTCTAACCAAATTATGTTACAGTTGTTTTATGTCTTGTACTTCAAGCCTATAAAAGGCCTTAACCATGGAAATAAAGATGAGCCTTTTTTTTTTTTTAATCCTGTGATGGTATCATAGAAGGAGCAGGTCTGCTCTATACCTGTTTTGGCTTCCTTCATTCCCACTTTGGTATCTTCCTGCTAATCTTTTATTTCTTTTTCTGTCCTTCTTCTTTCATCATATTTGTAGGTCTAGGTCCTTCCTACGCCAGTATTATTACAAATCAGTCACAAAAAAATTGAAACACTTTAAAACCAGAAGACCATCCCTCCGGCCCCTTTTATCTTCACCAAAATGAAAACCCCCTCTCTCTTACTTGTTTCCTCTTTACTAATAGGCACAAATTGTCACTTTTTGGGCAAGATCTATGTGTATGGGCCTATTGTCTAAAAATAAACTCAGTTTCATAGATGACACAATGTTGAACTCCATTTTCGGACCTCAACATTTTGAAATATCATAAGACGTGAACGTGTGTATTACCTTGTGAGGTTATTTTCATGAACTCTCATTAGCCATCATCCGTTCATCTTCATTCTCATAATATCCCAAAAATCTTTATCTTCATAACCAATTCATGCTTTTCCAACTGTTTCCCTCACTATCTTTTCCATCAATCTTTTTCAGATCAATGCCATAGGCTACCAAATTTTATGGAGGGATAGAAAAATGTGTTAAGAATCTATTGGTTCAAGAACCATTTCATTCAGAGGTTGGATGATGAAGTTATGACCAAAAGAATCAAACATATTTATACCCTAAATCATATTGTACCTATCTTGGAACAATTGACATAACATTCACTAGAGTTATTGGATTAAGGTTGTTCTAAGACAGTTTCGAAGAAGACTTCGAGATCTACAACTTTTGTAAGACCTCAAAGCTATCTAAAGGGTCAGAATCGTGAATTTCAAAAAGTAAACAATGTAAATGGACATACACATGCACCTAATGGACATACACAGGGTCTGGAGTGTTTTCCAGACCCAAGAAGGTCCATTTAACAGACCTAATGTCCATTTAACGGACATGGATGAGGTTGAGAGAATTTTTAGACCCAAAAAGGTCTGTTAAGTCCATCTAATGGACATAGGAGATACAAAACTCCCTCCAAAGCATTTCCAATGGTTCCTACATCTATTCTAAACATACATTCCTTAAGCTTTCTGATATTATATCAGAATATGATCCCTTTTTTGATTTCCTTCATAAATAATAAAATTTCCATTCAGTAGGAATTCAAATTAGAAAGCCTAAAGAAACATATGCATAAAATTGATCCTAGAATACTTAAACCCATGCATTTCTTAAACTTCAGGAACCACAACCCTTCCAAAACTTCAAAAGATTAAACATACACTTACCTTGAATCTTCACCAAACAATGAGTTGTTCTATTTCTGAAATTAGAAGTTATTTGGCTGAAAGAAGAGTGAATTGGGGTATTTATGAATGTTCAATAATGTGTGATAGTTGGACAAACAGGAGATAAGAGCCTACTATAATTTTTTTGGTTTATTCTACAAATGACTCTATGTTTTTGAAATCTATTGATGCATCTGGCCTTGTTAGAAATACTGATACTTTGTTTGCAATATTTGATAAATTTGTGAATGATATAGGGCTAATGATTTTGTTTATAAAGTGATAGGAAAAAGGTTGCAGAATATGTATAATTCATTTTTTGGACTCGTTGTGTTGTACATTGCATTGGCCTAATGCTGGAGAATATAGGGAATCCTAAGTATTTTTTTGTTATTGACGAGACTATGCAAAAAACTGAAAAGGTGACAAAGTTTATTTATAATTGTGCATAGGTATTGAATTTGATGAGAAAGGAATTTACCAATGATAGAAATTTGTGTCATCCTACTGTGACAAGATTTGCAAAAAATGTCTTGTCACTTTAGTCTTTTGTTTCGATGAAGAAAGAATTAAAACAAATATTTACAAGTGATAAGTGGATTTCATTTCAGCATGTTAGGTCTAATGCTAGAGTGGAGGTTTGTAATATTATACTGAAAGATAGAGAATTTTAGTCTCAATGTCAATTTGTTATCCGAGTTTGTGAGCCTTTGGTAAGGGTGCTTTGCTTGGCTGATAGTGAAGAAAAGCCAAGAATGAGTTATATTTTTGATGCCATGGAGAGAGTGACAGAAGCAATCAAGGCTAATCTGAAACATAGGCTTTCTTTATACACACCATATCTTTCAATCATTAATGAGAGAAGAGAAAGATGACTTTCTTCTCCATTGTTTGTAGCTGGAGGATTTTTGAATCCTAGTGTCTATTTTAGATTGGATCTCACTAAGCAAGCTGAAATTAATAGAGAATTTTTTTAACTATTACAACAATTGTTAGCATTGACGCGATGCAAGATCTTTTAAGCTTACAAATGGAGCTTTACAAGTTGTCTTATGGGGATTTTGGAATGCTGACTGTTATTCGACAAATAAGAAAACTTTATCCATGTATTAGTTATTTCCTTTTTCTTATTTGTTGAAAATTAATTATCACTTTATTTTATTTGTAACACTACTTTTGTTATCTTATAATTTACAGTTTCTTGGTGGGATCAATTTGAAAATGGTGTTTCAGAATTGAAAAGGTTTGCAATTTGGATTTTAAGTCAATGTGTGAGTGTAACAGACTGTGAATGAAATTATAGTACAATTGAATTTATCCATAAAAAAAAAAGAATAGATTGGAGTATAAGAGATTGAATGATTTGATTTTTGTTCATTACAATTTAAAGCTTCAAAAAAGGTTTGTTATTATCATTTTTAATTTCGATATAATTTCTTATAATTTTCTAATAATTAAATTTTATTGTTTACTAGGAGTCTTAATAGCACAAATAATTCAACTAATCCAATCTTCATTGATAATATTGATCTTTTGGTGGATTGGGTTTCTGAAGAACTGAAATTGGTAGATGTCAATGACTTGGAAGATAATCTTGGGTGGGAAAGCATTGACATATCATTTCATACATTAAATTTGAATGATAATGATGATGAAGCTCCTCTCAATGATGAGGATTTTGTAACAAATGATAACTAGGGTTAGTGTAGTTATAGCGGGTATCCTCCCATTGACGATTGGATTTCATTCCAGAATTTTGTTTTTTTGCTTCTTTTAATTTTACTTATATTTGATGTTTATGTGAAATTCTATATATGCAATGTAATTATAAATATTTTTGTTTTAGGTTTAACTTCTACTTAATTGGTTCTTCGTCATGAACTCTTTTTGTAAATTGTAATAGTTAAGGATAGTTATTATTTTTTTATTGGATGTTTCGATGTAATTATCATTTATTAAAATGATGAAATTGTATTATTGTAATATTTTAAATACTTTGTATTATTCTTAATTTTATATTTGTATGATGAGGATTGTCTTTGTTTATATTAATTGTGGTTATTATTTATATATGAAATATTTAAAAATTATTGTTATTTCATATTAATTGTCATTATTATTTATTATTACGATCTTTGAAAATATGGTTGATGTAAACAATAAACTAGTAAATTATACAATACAACTGTACAATATACCAATGAACTATTTTGTAAATTTTAAAAATTTTAAGAGTTATTTTATAAATTTAAAAAATTATCCAAAATTATATCAAGTACTGACCGGTACCAATACAATGTTGTACCAGAACTTAATCCGATACCGAATCTGATACAATATTCATGACTTTGTTTGAATGTGCTAACACTTGTATACAAGTGAGATGAGACATTTGCGATGATCACAAAGTAAAATTAAAATAGATTTTAGGGGACTTGAATTTGACTAATTTCGACAAACTTATTCAATCCTAGTGTACCCAAAAAGATTCTCACGACAGCCGTTGTTCTCTAGCTTTTAAGTCCTCCATCAAGACTTTCTTTTGGAGCACCCTGCCATAAGCACCAGCGAAACTGATGTAATATCATAATATAACCGCCAATTACGTCAGCCTAACTAACTAACTAACCAACTGATAGTAACTACTAACTGCTCTATGCTACCTGCCCCATGCTAAGGTTCACCAAATCATTATTTCGTTAGTAACTTTTTAATGTGCTATTATTTCCAAAATTGTAATTTTCAATTACTACATCACAATACATCGAATAAGAACACTGCCTCGATTGTTTAGTTTTTGCCTTATTTCTAAAATGATGAATAATAGCAGTAGTTGGACATATACTTTTAGATTCATATCACAAAAGATATGAGGTTTGATTGTTCATAAAACTTTTAAGGGATTTCAATTAAATTTTCTAGATCTATAATTACTAAAATATTTCTCTACTTTGTACAAATATCAATATAATGTCGTAACTAAAAATAAAATTTAATAATTTATTTGGTGAAAATTATTGAGAAAAGTATCTATTTAACTAATTCTCTGATTACACAGAGCTTGTAGCTAAGAAGAATTTAAATCATGATATTTGTTTAGAAACAAGTCCATTATGGTAGATTTAAGGGTTAATTAAAAAAATTTCAAACTTTACTCAATTTTGTATTTATAACTCAAACTTAAAAAAGTGATAATTAAATACTCAAACTTTTTTTTTTTCAGTTCTAACCTAACGTTAATATTTCCGTTAACATTATTAATGCGTCTTGTCACATAGGACATAAATTATAAATACTTATACATGTTAGACTTAATTATGTTTAACTACATCTTTTTGGGATTAAAATTTCTAAATCAAACTCTATCATGTGGGAGTGAAACAAGAGAGTTTCTGAATGAAATCCTAATTTGCTACCTTAGGCTCTCTTTCTTTATGTGTGAGAACACAACTTAGGCAACAAGTTTAATTTAAAGATTTCAATCCCAAAATGATGTAATTTAATTATGACGTGTATAATTGTTTAAAGTTTCTGTCTTATTTGACAAGCCAAGTCAACAATGTTAACGAGAACATTAATATCATGTTAAAATTGAAAACAATTGAAAGTTTAATTACTTAATTTATACTGTTCTTAAATCAGTCTAAATTATTAAATTGAGTAAATTCTGAATTTTTTAATTAACCATATATTTAGTGTAATGAACTCCTGATTTTTAAGCTAAAGGCCTCCTAGTTCTAACAACATTATAGTAACCTTTGCAATTACTAAATTAAATTGAAAAATGGTTGTATATGTTTGTTGAAAGCAAAATTTTGCTGTTGTTTACGAGATCACCTTTTTATACCTAAGTTTTATCCCTTTAGAACTAAGATAAAAACATAGCAGACAACTTCCATGAACTCATCCCTAACATTATTATTAGAAAAATCTAACGAAACTATATATAGTTTCCATTTCCACTTTTGAGTATTAACATTTGTAAACAACAGTCTTGATGAGGAAGAAAAACTTTTAACTAGAAAGCTCTGACATCAAACAACAGTCCTGATGACACCTTCCCTGCAGATGCAACCTAGGAAACCTCAAACCCTGTGATGAAATGTAAGAACTAATGGACCTGAAAAGAAAATCATATGTCATGGAATTTATTTGTTATTTTCGGAAGGATCAGTGTTCTAAGCATCAATAGGTCATACATGGATTTGGCACAACATAACAGGTATTTATTTCCATATCCTCACAGTCTTGTCATGGCTTGCTGAAGCAATCATCCCCGTCATTGGTGATTGGGCGAGAGCTGATATCACGCACTCGTGTGCAGGCATGGTCATACATTTGTTCTCGGCCATGTTCCAGAGTTCCAACGACTGGATGAAAATGACAGTTTACAAGGGTAAAAGAAAATGTTAGATTAAACCCGCATTAGTAATCTACAACAGTTATAAGGTGAATCAAAATTGTTGTTGCCACATTTGACTTCAAAAGCATTTCCAGCAATAAACACTTGGGGTTCCTTGAAGTTGAAGGAAATATTTTTGTTTCCTACAATTTGGGTGACAAGCCTCTCTAAATTGGAGCCACTAAAGAAATTTTTGATGGTTTATGTGCCACCCAAGAACAGGGATATGCTCTCACTTATAAAAGGGATATGGAAATCCAATTGAAGCTTAAAGAATAAATATATCTCAAGCGGAAAAAATATAGCACCTGGTAACCTCCAATGACCAAGAGAGTGGAATAACTTGGGTGGAAAACACAGGATTCAAACTTGTTCCCACTCGAATTGAGTTCATGAATGCACTCTCCAGATGCCAATGACCACACTTTGACAGACTCTTGACTGACAGATGCCAAGTAGTTTCCATTTGCATCCCAACAAACAGAGTGTACCTCGGTGTTGTGACCCTGAGTATCCAAAGACGTCATGACTTCAACATAGATCACCTACTAAATAAGAAACCATTAGTTGTATGCACAACTTTCAACTCAAGATGTAGTACCTGTAACGAATGTGTCCTACTGTCAGTCTCAACATCAATGATCGAAACAACATTCTCTGATGCTGCAGCTAGAAGGTGCCCAATTCTTGGTTGAAATCTAACTTGTGCATTACCTCCCTGCTCCACCAAGTACAGACTGTCAGCAAGAAATCAATCTATCAACATGTCAAAAACAGAAGTTAACAACAAGAGAGAAGATAAAACCTCGCCTTTGATATGCGAGTGCAAGGATATTGTGTCTGTGTGATATTCCAAAATCGAATCTCATTGTTACTGTCAGAGGAGCAAAAGAGCTCATACTTCTTAGGGTGGAAATCAAGGGACGTCACATGAGAAGCATGACCTGTAAATATCTGCAAGGAAAATCTTGGCTGCAAAAATACGAGCTTCATTAGTGTCCTATTGTACGCAGACCAAGCAACACTGGTGGTTAAAATTTTCAATTAGATAAGAAAAACACATGATGTTGAACTCACAAAATAACTGATGCAAAGAACCGAAAGCCATCACAGAAAAATGTATATTGATTCTATCACAAAATCCTGAGCAAAAATCTTAGCCATCCTCAAATGGAAACTCTCTTCTTGATCTTTACAACAGTCAATGATAGTTTAGAAGAATCGACGTATTAAAGAAACAGAAAAACTGGCACTTTAAGTTCAGAACAGAGAGGCAGCTTTCAAGGAAGGAAAATGCTGAAGGCAATCACAAACAAATAAAATTACTTGCTTGGAGAGGCCAAATAATAAGCATCATAAAGAAAAGCGGAGGAGGTAAAATTTTACATCTCCAGCATCCCAAAGTCGCACACTTGTATCAAATGAAGACGTTGCCAATTGAGTTGAATTTGGTCTGAAACGAACATCAGTAATTATGTGAGTGTGTTCTTCTGGAGTGCACTCACTTTGCAGAGTTTCCATGTTCCAAAAGAAAACCTATTGACACTAAAACATTAGCATTCACAATTTTACAATCAGTGACATATCATTCCCAAGTCTATAGTTGTGTCTACGAAGTATCAACTACTACTATCCGCAGAAGTTAATAAAATATTAAAAGCAACTGAATCGTTAATTTGTCTCAGAATGTTACCTTACCTTTCTGAAACATTCCAAAAGTTTCTCCAGTCAAACTTAAAAGAATAATATTCATGAAGCTGCATAAAACTTCCACTAAGAGACAGTGATGGTAGATCTATCAAGTTTTAGAAAGATTGGTTATATTTCCTGACAATATGGATGTAAAACTTTATATTTCCTGACAATGTGGATGTAAAACATTGCATCAGAAGTTCTTGTGAAAATGTAAGTTGATAACAATAGATAACAATGGATGTTCAACAGCAAAAGAGAAAAATGAAAACAAAAGGCCCCAGTGATGGTAACAGAGAAGACAAGGTAGAGCTAAACTAGGACCTACTCTGTGTGTACATTTGGCTGATTCATTCAGGATAGACCAGTCAAATATATTAATGGAAGTTTTTAGGCATTGCCAAACCACATGATAAGAATCTCAAGTTCTCCTCAATTGATAATAGAAGGGATGGTTGTTATGGCCAGCCTAAATCATCTCCTTAAGCATCTGGTCATCAGAGGTCAAGTCGGAATAAAAATAGTAAAGAGGAAAATTATGTTATAATATCAATGACAATGCCTAAAGCCCTTATTAGGTGGATGTTTTAAGCATTTTATTCCCTAGAAGGATGCATCAATGAATTAACATCTCAGAGATCCAAGTTTATAAATGCAGAAATAGTAAAGATGATCTAGTAAATGAAGGCTCAGATAGGGGTCCAAGGATGGCAATGAGCCAGGACGGCCAAGACCGATCTCACAAGGCACTACTCAAACCTGGTCAGGCTCGAGAAGGCTCAGGCCGCAAATTTTTTTTTTGCTTTTTACTTCCCAAACTGCATCCTTTTGGTCTTGATTTCCCAAAACCCATTGACATTGGGTCAGACTTGGCTGATTTTGCCAAATCTAATGGGGGGGCATATTACAAATACAAAATTAACTTCTTGTGGGCTAGGGAACTAATACCTTCTTATCATGCCCAGCACTGGCCAACAACTTTCCATCTGTAGAGAAATGGCAACAAACAACTTTTCCATTGCTTTTACGCAACGAATCAACTTCACTAAAGGAGAAACCTGAGATTACAAGAACCTACTGATTCTTCTGGCCTACATAAGCATGCAAAGATGCAAAAAGATCGAAAAATTGCTAACCCTTTGAAGACTCTGGGACATGTTCAGATGGGTTTCTTTTCAATGTGCCAAATAAATCTCTCCCATCTCCATCATCTGGTGAAAGAAAAGAATCCACGTTTTCTTCTAACGAAGAAAAATCTCCAAAATTTTCAACGTCCTCCTGCAATTAGAAATAAAATTAGATATTGGCACTAATTTTTTTATTGCTAAATTCTGAGCAATAGCTTCAATAGACTATACACTATTTCCCAAGCACAAAATAGCATTAGAAACTGATATAACTATAAAAGATCAATGCCTGCTTACAATCAAGCAAATAATATATGACAAGCATGACTACCAATTAATTAGAAACATTAATGTGCACAGGTCATGCTAGCCAACGACACTAAACTGAAGGGTTATATCTCCTTATTTGAAATTTATTGACTGCATTGTAATTGACTGATCAACAGATAGAGTGGCATATGCCCTTCATAAGTCTTAAAGAGTTGTAAGCTCAATAAGCACTGACTAGGCAGCGGCAATCCTAGGGTTCCCTCATCTGGGATCCCTACGGAAAATGATCAAGTTAGCCCTTGTGAGCAGCTCGGACAAGGGTTGCTGAGCAGTGTGCTTACCAAATGTTCTTTAAAAACTAGCTATGCAGGTCAAATATTTGAAAAGAACAACATACCAGCTGGTTTGCAGATGATACAAGAGTTCCAGTACCATCATTACTATACATCATCAAGCTTTTTGATGTACTATTAACATGCTGGAGATTCCCCACAGTGGCAATTCCATCACCAGGAGTATGAGTTGATGGAGTTGATGGTTGAGAATTGGGAGATGGACCTACCGTGTTTCCTGTGCCGGTACTATTAGCAGCTCCAGAAGATGAAGGACCTTTCCTCTTTCTGTTATTCTGATACGCCACAGACAAGTATCAACTATTGCCTTTTGGCATCTTACAGCCTTTAAAAGGATTTGGTTGCTCAAACATGTGAAGTTCAAGTAATTTCAACCTAAACTCAATCCAAGATATATTATGAAATCATTGTGTCAGTTCAAATTGAAACAACCTGTTGTGCTTGCTGTAGTTGCAGAGGTTCTTGTTGCTGAGAGGATGATTGCATCTGCGGCACATTTATCTGCGTTCAGATACACTACTGATAAAGCAATTGATTGTTCTTACCAGAATAATTAAGAATCAGATGCAGACATCACTAAGGCTATTTATTTCCTCTGTATGGGGAATAAGAACTTGCCTTGGAAGAAGTTGATTGCATCGGAGAACTAACAGAACCATCATTGACACTTGGTTGCCCATCTTTAGCATGTAAAGTGGTTCTAGGCAACCCAACAAGCTTTCGTGGATCTACATCTCCAAGTGATGGTAAACTAGCATGACTGCCTTGTGCCTGAACCTGTGCTAAAAGCTGTTGATGTTGCTGAGGTAAAAGCTGAAACTGACTTGCACCATGCAGAAGAGGTCTTTGAACTTGTCCACCCAAACTTGGCCTAATTGGGTCAAGTGCCTATATGATAGAAGATAGCATTCTTTGTAAGAACTGATTTGTATTTGGAATGGATCGACTTGCAAAAAATTCTCCATAATGAACATACCGTTAATGGCCACCCCTTCAATGGAAGGTCACTGACTCCAGGGTGCAACCCTGAATAATAGAGGAAAAAAAATGAATAAGAATTTAATAGGAAAAACAATATTTAGCTGAATAAGGAACCAAACAACTCCAACGGGTTCACTTTTTGTATGGCAAGGGAACCACTAAACCACTCAGCTATTTTTTCCATTCTCTAGAGTCTATAAATGCCCAACCAATAAAATAAGTCCAATCCCATCAAGGTAGACGTACACCTAATTTCTGGTATTATATAAAAATAATAGCATTATGTAAATTGAAAGCTGTTCATCAAGAATATAGTGCTTAAGACCTATCCTGAGCTCACCCTCCTAAGCAGGGCTAGACATAACAGCCAGGGCCACAATTTACAGCTTAGAGATTGAACAGGTGGGCTGTCTCTCTCCCCATCTCCCATCTCCCATTTCCCATCTCCTTACTCTAGTTTCCAAAGTTTCTCCATATATCTTATCTCTTGTCCGAGTTGGCTCGCATATGTAGAAAGAGAAAAGTTAGAGGTTCAAATGAATCTTTAAAATCAAAATCCATGTAAGGTGATTGAGTCTCATATCCTCAGCCAGTAAAAAGGAGAAGGAAACACAAGCCACTGTTATTCCGGATGAAAAGAAGATCTACTTCAAGATTTGCAAGATATGAAGCTTGAATCCGAAGTGCAGTAGTTTTCCTCTTTTGTCCTTTTTCATCCCAAACACGACCTCTCTCTCTCACACACACACAAATGCACACAAACCAGTAGCCAAACATATTCTCCATCTAAATACCTCTGAATTCCAATGACATCACAAGCATAAATTCTTTTCTTTTCTCCCATTTCTTTTAAAACTCTAGTAAAATAAATCCCTTTAGTTCAACAAAAAGTTTCAAGATGAGAGGATAGACTATATAATACAAGCAAGAAATAACTCGGTTTCATGCTAAGGAGTGGGCAGTTAAGTGGTAAGTATGCATTACAATGTAGAATCTAAAAAACATGACAGTAGGATGTCACTTTGATCAACAAGAAAGAAAATGATGTTCTTTATCACTTAGATGAAATGTATCAACTTCACTCAGTCAGCAGATCATACACGCGAAGGAAAATAGACCAGTTTGAGGCCATTTGCTCGTTCACCAACCAAAAATGGTCAGCGGGATTGAATTTCTAAAACTACTAATTAATTGTTACATCATAAAGAAATAAACTGCCTTTTTTCCACAAAATGTTTATAATTATTCCCTTTGCTAGTAAGGTCACAAAAACAGGATATATGTTCAACAATATATCATCAAACTGCCCCAGGATGTATTATAAGCAATCTCTACAAATTGTAAATATAAATGGAATAATTTCTCCTCATCAACTAATTGTTACACTATCGTGTTAGTCTTTCACATTACTTTTTTCCCCCCCTTCGTTTAAAAGTCCCCACTACCAATAAAAACAGGTGAATTCTACACTTGACTTCACTCCCACAACAATCTTTAAACCTGCCTCTAGAAAAGTATTCCAAGAGGGAAGCAGCCTGAAGCAGAATAGATGAAAAGAGGCTCTAGTCAGCATATAGTAGAACATGCGTGCAACAAGGCACTGCTTCTCTTGGTGTTGGTGATTGGAGTACAGATTCATCCAATGCTATTGGAAGATGACAACTTGTCCCTGGAGTATCTGTTTTTAGTGTCTATTAAGCAACAGTTTCCTTATTTATCTTTTGACATTGCTAGGAAAGACAACACTACCTCATGTCCTACAACTTTTTGTTCCTTCAAAATGGACCAGTTTATCGGCCTTGTTTAACTCTTTAAACATGTTTCAAACCGAAAAGAGGCCTTGAATTTTTTATTAAAGCCTGATCGAGTTCTTTTTTTTTTTTCAGTTACTGGGAAAATTAGGACTACAACCTTACCCCAAATCTATATATATAAGAAAGAGAGAGAGAGAGACCTCTATCATCCAAAATATTGCATCTAACAACTCAAACACAAGCCCATGGCCCAATATTCTTTGCACTTCAACGAAACATTAGAGGAGCTTTGCATGAGGCAATGTGTAAGCTATCAGAGGGTGCATAAATAATCAATTGGTTTGCAACCTTAAACATCACTTCTACCTAACTTCACGCCTTTCTTATTGTAATTTGCCTTGAAGCTTAGGGTCTTGTCTCCAGTTACCCAAAGCATCCCACCATTTCTACCCCTAGTTTGAAATCTGCAGTAGCATTAAGTTTGTGTTTGAATATGTAAAATCATCAAAGTTTAAAGATACAAGCATAAGTGTCCAAAATCTGGATATAGGCATCGCATCCTCGCAACTTGTTATAGATATAACGGAAACCCTCCTTGAGACTGGACTGTTTGGAAAACAAATACACAATCATTTAACAACTAAGTCAGTGAAAACCTACCATTGTAGGTTTTCATTGAAAATGTCAAGTGGAAGTGGCAAAAAAGGACAAGTTTCGAGAGGGATATGAAGAGTTCAGAAGCTAATAGCTATTTTCATCAGTCCCAAATAAGTATACTATAAGCTGTGGTAGATCACTACGGACATCACCACCACCTGGAATTTAAATGCATGCTATAATTTGTCTGCTAACCCTTTTATCATTGATATCATTAAATGTAACTAATTGATTTACAAAAATAATCCTAGACTAATATTGTCAACAAAGCTCATATGGAAAGCAAAACCTTAACAAAAATAATACCCCATTCATCATTCAAAACAAGGTAAATCTACCTGCATTTCCTATTCCAGGTCTTGAATGGATCATCCCTGGTCCATAAGTTGAAGAAGGAGACATAGGTAAGGATCTCCGAGCACCAGAGTTAACATCACCTTTGGTATCCTGCATATTGAGGATCAAATCGATAAATCTAACCAATTAAGATGGAAACTAAAGAGCATCAAATATGTCAGCTTTTGAAGAAAAATGTGACAAAGTATTACAGTCACCTACTTTGGTTTGTACATGCATTTGCTGTAATGCTGCAGTCACACTTCCAGGATTTCCTTGGACCAACTGGCTATACATGCAAAGAATTAAGATGTTACTATGCTAGATATCGCATGTGCTGCAATACAGCAGTAACACTTCCAGGACTTAGCTGGACCAACTGACTGGGAGCATCAAAAGGACACATGAGAAGAATAAAAAAGATATCCTACTAGATACTGCAACTGAGATTACCCAGGATGGTTTGTTGTTGATTTTAGGAGGGCCATCCTAGCATCGAGAAGAGGTTGAGATGTATCTGTATCCTCTGCATTAGGATGTTTCATACGTTCCTCATATATTTTTGCTGCCATTGCACTAGCATTTGATTGCCCCATCAGTCCATCAGAATTTAAAGCATTTACTGGGCCACCGAGAGTTTTATTGTTTGAACCTCCTCGCTGTAACTGAGCTTGACGCAGTAATTGCAATTGCTGCATTTGCAACTGTTGTTCCTTTGCTTTTACTTGTTGTGCCTGAATGTCGAGACCACAGCAGAGTGTAATTAACAATGTGCATAATCAGATAGCAGTCTTTTACTTCTCATTAGAAATCTAAGATACCACCTCCATATATGCTGCAGCAGCCTCTGAATGTTTCTCGTTTGTCCGTGCAATAAAAATGTCCCAGAAGACAGACCACCACTCGAAGAGAAACCCTCCAGGAGCATCAATTGCTTTATATAAAGTCAGAAGATAAATGATCAAACAAAACCCTTTTAACTCAGTCTTCAAGTGGTAGTTAGCCAACTGAAGTTAAGCCATAAACTATACACATATCATTCAAAAGCAACCTCCATTATCCAAACAAGATACCCGATTGCCTAAAATACAGAAAGTGGTAAATATTTGAAAGCATCACCTTACCTACGGGATCAGGAGAAACTTTTCCTTCAGTCATGAATGACTTCGCTGTGGCATGTAGCTTCTTTTTCACCAAATAGTCATATATGTAAACATCAAGCCTATGAAATGTACCAGCGCCAACAAAAATTATTACATGGGTAGAAAAAGCTAGAGAAATGTAAATAAACTAATAACAAATAGAAACCAAGAATCTTAAAGGAAAATCACATATACATTTTATCAGCTTCCCAATTACTCTGCGTCATAATTGCTGTTCAACAATCCGACGTACCCAGACCCAACTGCACAGAAAAAGCAAAGACCTTTAATTAACGGTTTACGAAAAAACAGAAGAAAATAAATTAACCCATCAAACCCAAATTCAAATTCGGATAAATAGGCACACAGCCATGTAAGAAAAGACAAATCACAAAAGGAAAAACAAACAATTTCTTTCAACTGAAGAATATGATCAAATTCCAACTTACATTAACAACAAAAGTGTAAACTAACCTCCAAAGTATCAAAATATAGAACGGGTCAAAGCTTTTCAATTTGGAATCTTGAACTCAGTCCAGTTGTGGTTAACAGCAACAATATGGACGCAATTACTCGATCATATTCTCTGAATTTAACACCAAATCACGTACACCCATATATTGCAACAGATAAGAAGCTCAATTTTGAACAATTACCAATCAAATCAAGTAATATTCACACTTATTTCATTATTATCGTGAAGAAAATTGACCTTTTCTCGTGATCGTTGAGTTTCACGATTTTATAGTCTCAACGGAAAAAAAGGGTTAAAGGCCACACCTGCTTTTCTTATAAATAATTTAGTTTTAAGTTTTTTTTAATAAAAATAAAATATATTTAATTGTTGGAATTTAATAATTATATAT
>JANIHY010000006.1:21816054-21829412 GCA_027479065.1 Erythroxylum brevipes | reverse complement strand
CACTTAGATCAATTTTGGTGATTGCATGGTATGAATTGTTCAATTTTGGATTTCTATGAATTAGGGATTTTGTCTTGGATGAGGGAAATCAAGAGAGGCAATGGAGAAAGAGAGGCTTTGAACAAGTTTCAATCAAGGATATGAGGTGGGTACCATGTTTATAATTTGAATTATAAGCTAATTATGTGTTTTCGAAAATCAAGAAAAGAAAATGTTTTAAAATGATTTGAAAAGAATTGTTACAATGATTAGATTTATTGTTTTGAATGATTTGATAAAATTGAAGCAATTGAATGTTTGTTTGATTGATTTGAAATGTTGCTAAAGTGTTGCATTCTTTGATTTTGATGTTTGAAAATCCTTTGGTTTTGAATGATTAAAGAATTGTTATGTGAATTTGATTGTTATGTGAATTTGAAATTGTGGGACATGATATGGAAAACTAAGTTTTTGAAATATGCCTTTTTGGCAATCCGATTTCAAGTGTGAAATGTATGTTATGTGGGTTTGGTTAGGTCCCATAAGTTGTCAAGTGTACTTGTCAAAAAGGCTTCGCCAGCCTGCCCGCTAGTGGCATTGGAGCTCCGTTAAAGACTTCCATAAGTTCATGGCTACACTAGACCGCTATGTGGGAAGGTGTAGTACGTTCTGTTCACGGCTACACAGGACCACTATGTGAGAATGTGTAGTACGTTCTGTTTTCTGGACCGACGCAAACCATTTATGATGTGTTATGTTTTTATGTTGTGTTATAAGTGTGCTGCATACATGATTTTAAGATTGATCATGAATGTTTTGAAAAGTTGAAAAGTTTGATAAATAAGCATTTTGACAATTTTCTACTGTGAAATTTCTATAAAATGGCAAAAGTTTTGAAAAATGATTTTTCCTTATTTTTTTGTTATAAACATGTTATCCACGAGCTAGAAAGCCCACCCCCTTTCATCCCCATCTCCAGGTATCAAGAAGGAGATCGGATGAAAGAAAGTCAAGACGTTCGTTCGTTATGTTTATGTTTGTATTTGAAGTTAGATGTGTGTAAAAATAAGAGCTTAGTCTTATGTTGAGTATTGTGGGGACTTTTGTATCTTTGTATTTTGGATTTTGAGATTGACGTTGTATTGTAGCTTTAAAATGCCATTAAAGTTTGTAATGCATTTATTGTTAGAATGTAAATGAATTATGGATTTGGGTATGGAATTTTGGATATAAATTTGTGTATGGATATAGTATGTGAATGGTATATGGATGACATGAGATGAATGTGAATGTGACTTGGCTATTGAAGTTCTATATTTATATGATTGTGATTAATTGCGTTTGGATTCCGGACAGGAGGTCCGATGATTTTGATGATTGAGAATTATTGAAGTGCTATGGGTATATGAATGTGTTTGATTGTGTTTGGATTCCGGACAAGAGGTCCGATGATTGTATTGATGGATTTGATATATTGAAGTGTTCTTTGTTTATGGCTTGATTTTTGTATAAATCATGTGTGAGATTTTTTTATGGCAAAAGAAAAGTAAGAGTTTAAAATGATGGGATATGATTGCATAAGAAGAATTTTATGAGTTGAGATTTGAATGTGGATGAATGTCCAAATGGGAAATTGAATGGTTTTGAATGAGAAAAAAAATTATACCGTTTCAGATTGGTTTAGATCAAGTGTCTTTATGGTTTCCAACGCTAGTTTTTCTAAAGTATACATTTTCGGATATTGGAACTTGACCAATCAGTATGATTGAACCGTTTTGGTTTCTTTAATTCCGAGGTTTGTAAATTCGTTCCTTTGATTCCGTTTTATGATTTTCGAGTCATTCGATTTGCTTTCGATTTCTTCGCTTTTGACCCCATTTGATTTCATGGATTTTGCTCACTTTGACTTCCGCAAGCGTTATGATCTGTTCTTTCCCGTCGTATGTTTTAAGCAATAGTATAAGTGTTATGGTTTAGTTTAAGCGATTGGGTTTCAGTCCCAACATTTGTGGTATCAAAGCAAAAAAAGAATGCGATAATAGTTATAATTTCCGTATAAGAGTTGGGCTCCGAAAACAGGAGCCAACATGTTCCCCATTAAAAGGTAATTTATATTAACTTTTACATTTTTAAGTCATTATTTAGTAAAAATTGTTAATGTTTTATATTTTGTATAGTTTTTTATGCTCTCTTAAGTGTTATTTATATAATAGAGCTCAACCTGAAGGGTCTATTGTAGAGTCTTATATAGCAAATTAATGCTTGACATTTTGTGCAATATACTAAAATAATGTGAAGACAAGATTTAATAGACAAGAACGTAAATTTGATTTTGAACAAGATGGTGGCATGTCAGTTTTCTCCTAAAAAGTAAGGCCACTTGGTGTCGGAAAATATGAGGAGTTAACTAAAGATCAACTCAAAATTGCTTATTAGTATATTTTGAACAATTATGAGGAAGTCAATATATATATGGAGTATGTATATTAATTTTCATTCAAAATTTCATATTAATCTTTGTGATTCAATCTATATTTCCTAATCTCTACTTATTTTTTAAATAGAGAGCATAGAGATTCGATTCGAAGAAAAAGGATTGTTAATGTTGAAGAAAGACAAAAGATTAAGTTCCCATCATGGTTTAAGACTAGAGTAAGTTACATATTGATGGAATAGTACGAACTTATGACAATTTCAATGTCAAATTAACTTCTAATTATATTTTTGTCCTATAGATGATACATTTACATAACCATAACATGTAAGAGGAGACAACCACATTGTATGCTTTAGAATATAGGCCTCATACACGTGGGACAATATACAAGTTGCATTGTTAATAGAGTTAGATTTCACAAACAAGATCGAGACATCCAACTTAAATGCCAACATTATGGGATTGTTGTTGAGGGATGTCATGAGGATGAATTTATTAACTTATATCTTGTCATCTTTGAAATAATATAGTTGCATTAACTTAAGGATAAAGAGGTTGCTCTATGTAAGTGCAAATGGTTTAATTTTGGTGAAATATAAGTCATTAGTAATATTACCAACACCAATTAGTAAGACATGGTATGATAATGACCATTTTGTACTTGTAAATCAGGTGAAGCAAATTTTCTACGTCAATGATACTGTATTGGGCAATAATTAAAAGGTTGTTCAAAAGTTTACCGAAATCTCTTCAATTTTTTGGGAAAGGGATAATGATCTATTTAGTGAGGATGGTAGTGAAGTATATCAAGAGATTGAATCAGAATTGAATAATGAAATCATTCAAATAGAAGATGCAAATATATCTCATTCCATAGGAGAGATGTTGATCCCAATATAGTATAAGTGGATGAAACACAAGTCAATCTTATCGTAAAAAGAGATGAAGACTTTACTAAGGATGAATTATATGACAATAATGATACTTTGGCCGAATATAATAGTGATGAAGAGTCGAATCATAATGTAATTAATAATGATAATTTTCAAGATCTTGATCATGATGATTGAAGGTAAATGGAGTATTGTTTATATTGCTTGAAATGTATTATTGATATTTGATTTATATTAATGCGTACTATTGATATTTCACTTATGTTAATGCATCTTGTTGTTGTTTGACTTATGATTATACAGAATGTTGACGTTTGAGTTAGGTTACTGTAGATTGTTAATGTTTGAGTTATGTTAATGTAAAATGTTGATGTTTAAGTTATGGTTATACATTTGTTGATGTTAGAGTTATGGCTATACGTATTGTTGTTATTTCAGTTATGTTTATGTGGAATGTTGATGTTTGAGATATGTTTATGAGAATTGTTGATGTTTAACTTATGTTTATGTGGAATGTTGATGTTTGAGATATGTTAATGTGGATTATTAATGTTTAAGTTATATTAATGTGGAATGTTGATGTTTAAGTTATGATTATACGTATTGTTGATGTTTGGGTTATGATTATATGTATTGTTGTTGTTTCAGTTATGTTTATTTGAAATGTTATTGTTTGAGACATGTTTATGACAATTGTTGATGTTTGACTTATGTTTATGTGAAATGTTGATGTTTTAGTTATGTTAATGTAAAATGTTGGTTTTTTATTTATGTTTATGCATATTGTTGATGTTTGATTTTTATTTATGCCTATTGTTGGTATTTGAGTTATGTTAAAGCAGAATGTTTAAGTTGTGTTTATGCAGAATGTTCATGTTTGACTTATATTTATGCAGATTGTTGATGTTTGACTTATGTTTATATGCATTATTGATGTTTGACTTATGTTTATATGCATTATTGATGTTTAACTTATGTTTATACATAATGTTGATATTTAAGTTATAAATATTCAATATAATGGCACATGGTATAAACAAAGGAAAGAAGGTGGCAACTATCAAAATTGTTCCTCCCTTACAACAACCAAATCAATCCAACCCTAGCCAATAACAACAATCTGACTTTATCTATCAATGAAGCCAATCAGTAATAACCTCTATCTATCTCAACTAGTTCTAAGGGATATTCAGGTCTATTAATCTTTACCACCTATAATTAGACTTATGCTTAAATATATATTTACATGTTTAATTTGTTTTTTCTTATCATTATCCTTTTTTATCGGGTTCCAATATTGCCATAAAAAAAAGAGGTAGAGGTATTTGAGTTGCAACAAATGAATGTTGCAGTGAATAGAAAGTTGTTTGCACGTATTGATACCTTTCATGGTCATCCTATTGACAAGATAATCAGTAAAATTATCGAGTGATTTAAGGGTAATTTCTAGAACTGAATCACCTTGCCTTTAGCACGCCAAGTAATTGTAAGAAAAAAAACTTGCTATATAATGCCTAGGACAAAGTTTTAGTAATTTTTCAATTTAGTTAATTATTTGCAATTTTGTATTACTTATTTAAAGATTAATTTCACTTTTACTTATTGTTAATAGATGAAACTCAATATCGTTAATATCAACAGCCTTGAAGTTTCAAGATATGTAAATTTACTATTAAAACAAGGAGCCAAGGATCATTGTTATCAACTACATAAATACCACAAATCTTTTCCTTTCGATGAGAAGGTAAGGAGACATGTTCCTAAATGGATGTCTCAAGAAAATTGAAGCCAAATGTGTGATTATTACATCTCTGCCAACTTTAAGGTTTGTTTTGTTTCTCTTCACATTTATTTCCATTAATCTTGTTACACAATGTAATGACTATTTCTTTTTTTATTTAGAAAAAGTATGAAAAAAAGTAAGGTTAACAGAGAAAAAATAAAGACTCCTCACAACCAAGGCTCTAAATCATTTTTTGTCATATGAAATGAATTTGTAAGTTCTTTCTTTAGAAGTATTAATTGTCAATTCTTTTTTCATAAAATAGAGTCCGAAGGAACTATATGAAGAGAGTGTGATAGGATCACACTCTATAAACTGACACAATATAAGGAAGGTGAAAGTTGGATGTCTAAAACAATGCACATTAATTATATAAGTATAAAATTTTGTTTAAATGTTAAGTTTATTTACTTACGTAGTACTAACTAATAATATTTGAATTAAATATTGATTTTGTTTTTTTAAATTAAGAAAAAGATGCAAGAGTTATTACAAAGATCATTGTCTAACAGAAATGAGCTAAATAAAGATGACATTTGCAACAACGTGCGTGGTACAAGATTCAGCTACATCAAAGGTCTTAGGTTTAGGCCTAAGCCACCTGCTTCATCCTCATCAAGACCAACATGTGTTGATCGTCTTCAAGAGGAGAACTAGTCGTTTAAGGCTAAATTAGAATGCAATAAACAAAAGTTAGAATGTAATGAACAAAAGTTGATCGGGCATGAAAAATTACTTAAAAAATTACTTGCCCAATTTATATAAGTAGTGACAATGAAAACAAGTCTTAGTTTGTACATAAGTATTTTTGTTAAGGTTTATAATTAACATTCAATGATATTTTATTGTTTATATAAAATGCTTCTAATTTTTAATGATTTTTATTATATTTTCATATAATAAATTATAAGACAAAAAATCTGAATATTACATACAATAATATGGATTAAAAATGAAACCAATAATTATAATTAACATGACAAAATTTTTAGTAATAATGTTTATTAAAAATTGAAAACGCAGATAAAAAGATTTGGCTACGTTTTTTAAATCGTCGCTAAAAACTTTTAGCTACATTTTCAAAAACAAAGCCCATGCTACAAATCATGAATTGTCCCTAATAATTTTGATCGACGATTCAAAATTCATCACTTAATATCATTACCAACATTTACAGTAACATAGATAATAATATTTAGCCACAAAAACTAAATGTAATAAAATATCATTGGTGACGATTTGTTGTATCCTTACGTATCTCTTTTGGTTACGTATCCAACTCGTAACAAAAAAAAATTGCAATGATTTGGTAAAAATGTCACCTATAGTATTTTGCTACCAGGATTTTGCAACGATTTAGCTGACGATTTAATATCATGGCTAAATATTATCAACAATGAACAAAGGACTTTTAGCGATGGAAATTTTTACCACTAAATGCCCCTTCTATTGTATTGTATGTTCTATCTAGATGCCAACTAAGTGATGTTCTTATGAATGATTCAAACTTTCATGAGATTATTTTCAAGTTAGGAATGGAAGACATTTATTCCTTAGCTTGAAAGAGATGTTGTGTTTTATATTAGTGATATCTAAGTTTTAGAAAGACAATTTCCTGATATCTCAAATATTCTAATATCTTAAGAGATTGTATCCTATATTAAGAGATTGTGTGATCCTAAAAGATTGATTCTTATCTTAGGATATTGTTTCTTTTTTCCCTCAAAATCAAATTTGAGAAAACATATTATTTTACTTTTCTATTTTGTGTTAGAAGGAGTTATAATCTTGAGGCTGGAATGAACACATGCTTTCCTATCATTAGTTGTTCACATTTTCACTTTGTATTAATTCAGGCTTTCCAAGTGTGTCCTTAAAAAATCGATTTATTTACTTACTTTATACTACCTATTTTGCTTCAATGGATTTGCTTATATTAGTTTATTTCTTCAATATACCTTTACATATTAGTTCCATTTATTATCCTTCTTTTGATGGTACACTTCTTCTGCAAACTAGGTAAAAAGTCTTGGAGCTAAAGTTAGGGTCATCTTAAATCCTGCAACCTCATTGAGTACTATAGAATATATCCTTGATGGTGTGTACTTATATTCTCTATCTTAAAATTTCCATGTATTCCTATAATAGAAACTTGTTATAAAGGTTCTAACCTTTATTTAGGTAATTCATAATTTATGCAATTCTCCTAACTGAGAAGCTTTTTCATTATGGTGTTGTGACGCAGGGTGTTAATCCATGGATTCAAGTAGACAGTGGAGTTGGTCCTAAGAAGTTTTTCAACCTATTAAATTCCAATTATTTTAAATTATTTTGGATTGACACTAATTTCTTCAACCTGTTCCTCATTGCATCATTGGATTTGCAATATAAATTATAGAAAAAATGAGTATATATTTTAATGGAAAAGTATCCATACTTGTTTCAATTTGAATAAAAAAGGAGTCTAGGTTCTAATGGAAAAGTATCCACACTTGTTTTAATTTGAATGGAGAAAGTAAAAAAGGAGTCTAAGATCTAATGGAAAAGTATCCATGCTTGTTTCAATTTGAATGGAGAAAGTTTCAATCCATATATGATATATTGTTAACATCCCGAGTTTGGGTTCTTTAATGCACCTAGAACTTTTATAAAAGTGATGAATTAAATGTTTCAATCATATATAGGAATATTTTTAGTGGTATATTTTGATGATATATTAATATACATCAAAACTAAAGAAGACCAACTATTATATGGACAATAAGTCTTGAGAGTTTCGATGCAAGAGAACCTTTATATCAATTTGAAGAATTGTTTTGTCATACAATCAAGTTTTATATCTAGAGAAGAGACTGAATAGATATATCGAGAGAGAAAGTAAGAGCTGTTCAAAGTTCAGAACCAAAATGAATTATATTAGTTTCTAAAAAAATTGTTATATTTTTTAGATTTATTGTATACCACTGTAGAATGGAGATGGATCCTAAGAACATTAAGGTCATCCTTAGTTAGCCTATTCTAAAGGATGTGCATGAGACACCAAGTTTCTATGGTTTAAGGACATTCTATAATTGATTTATTCATAATTTAGCAATATAATGGGACTTATTACTGATTATATAAAGAAATGGCAGGTTGTTTAGACCAAGGCAGCAACTAAAGCATTTGGAGAAATGAGAAAAAGATGACTAAATCTCTTATTTTACAACTTCCCAATTTTTATAAGGTACCTAAAGTTGTTTGTGATGCATCTCATCTAGGAATTGGAGGTCGATGCATCTCATCTAGGAATTGGAGGCATATTCAACCAAAAGGGACACATCATTGCTTACTTCAGTGAGAAGTTAAGTGAAGAGAAACTGTGATACTCGACCTATAAAAAGGAATTTTATGTTTAATGGGACATAATTATTTTTATAGCAAAATTTGCATGTAACATTTCTATAAATAGGTTTAATGGTAAGAGTCCTTTTAAGACAGTTTTAGGATTACAACTAAGAAAGCATATTGATTATGTTCCTTTATCATAAACAACATGAGTAAATGTTGAAGTTGAAGGTTTTGCATAACATATGATGGATCTTTGATGAGATATAACAAAAGATAATAACCAATAATTTGTCTTATAAAAAAACATGTTGATTAATATCGTCAATTGGTGGAATCCAACGAAGGGGAACTATTTGGAATCAGTGACAAATCCAACGAATCAATTTCCTATGCCTCCACAAGGTATTATATTATTTAAAATAAACATAGTAATTATGATTCGTTTTTAATATCTTCTTATTAATATTATGTTCTTTCTATGTTAGGTAAGTACTATTTGGTTGAATTGGGTTATACTAATATGCCTGGATTTCTTTCACCATATCGAGGTGAAAGATATCATTTAGAGATTACAGAGGCAGAGAAAGACCTCAAGATCCACAGGAATTATTTAACTACAAACATTCTTCATTAAGAAATGTTATTGAAAGATGTTTTGGCGTTCTAAAAGCAAGATTCCCTATACTTAAAAACATGTCAAGTTATGATATGAAGAAACAAAAATACATCGTTATTGCTTGTTATGTTATACACAACTATATACAAAGTGATGAATTATTTGAAAGCTGTGTTAAAAATGAAGAGCAAATTAGCGGAAGTGAAAATGACGATGCAAGTTCTCAAATGGAGTATAATATCACTCTAGCACAACTTCGAGGTATGTCTTGGAAGAGAGATAAAATTTCTAGACAAATGTGGAGTGATTATATTATTTCTAATTGATTTATGTTTCTTTTTGTAAATGATAATACTATTATATTTTCAAGAATTATAGTATGATGAACTTTTTTTTTGGTAATTATGATGGACATCTTTTATTGATTAGAATGACTTAATATAATTTCTAATTTATGTAATTTTATTATATACAATTAATTTGTAATTTTTAATAATATTTGATTAACATATATTTAATTTTAGCTATAATGATAATTAGTTAATTTAAAAATATAACGTATTATATTATAATTATTACACATAATAATATAATTACAAAAATAGAAACATGTTAATGAAACCAAACATGTTTTTATTAACAAATGTCTTATTCATGTCTTGTCCAACCACCTCTCCATTCTTCAATACCTTAAAGGCTCTCTAGGACAAAGCATTTTACTTCTAGCTACCTCTCCTCTTCAGCTCTGTGCCTTCTCCGACTTTGATTGGGGCCCCTGCCCAGACTCGCGCAAGTATATTACCAGCTTTTGTATTTTTCTGGGCTCCTCTCTTGTCTCCTAGAAATCCAAGAAACAATCGACCATCTCCAAGAGCTCTTCAGAGGCCGAGTATCACGCCATGGCTTCAACCACGTGAAATCCTATGGCTTCATTATCTCCTCCGTGATTTTGCCATCAATCATCCTCAACTAGCATACCTCTATTGCGACAATCGGTCAGTTATTCACATAGCTGCAAACTCCATTTTTCCCGAACGAATGAAGCACATTGAAATCGACTGCCACGTTGTTCATGAAAAACTCAAGGCTGGTGTCATCCATCTGCTTCCTGTTTCTTCCATCGGTCAGCTCGTGGACATCTTTACTAAGGCTCTCCCACGCTCGCCTTTTCACTCTCTGCTACCCAAGCTGGGCATTGTACAAAATTTGTACCGTCTAACTTGCAGGGGTGTGACAAACCCAGTAGTAAACGATGAACCCTATGTTAAGAAATCACCAACAAATTTCCAAGAGATTTGTAGAAAATTCTAGATTTAGGAAAACTCTAGATTTGTTAAAAAAAAATCTGGAAGAATCGCCCAAGTTGACAACTTGGGCAATCTAAAGCTTTCCAAGTTGCAAGGTCAGTGATGGATTGCCTATTTACCATTTTTGTGATATAGAAAAAGTGAAGAGAAGTGTGTAGTGAGGAGAGAAAAGTGAGAAAAGTGTGGAGTGTGTGTAGTGTATCTCCAAAGTCCTTCTTTGCCTCTTGTTTTGTACAAATCCTTTGGTATTTTGAGTCTTGTATTTGCGTCCGTTTATTAATAAAATTATCGTCGTTTGTTTTAACAAGTGGTATCAGAGCCAGGTTGTGTTGTCTAGAGTCGTCGCTCCATTGTCCAATTTTTTTACGATCAGGGATTGTCTTAGCCGAGATTCTGCCAAAATTTAGTCATAATCTGGGATTGTGAAATTATTCGATCAGGTATCGAGTAATTATGGCAGACATGAGTACCACTGTTAGTGGTATAGAAAAATTAAACAATAACAATTATAATACATGGAGCACTCGTATTCAGTTTTATCTGTTAGGACAAGATTTATGGAGTATTGTCGGAGGAAACGAGACTCAATCTCCAACATTAGAAGAAGAATTAAAGAAGTGGGAAGTTAGAGCAGGTAAAGTCATGTACGTATTGTCTGTGACGGTAGAAGACAACATACTTCAGCAAATAAAGGACGCAAAGATACCGAAGGATGCATGGGACACTCTAGCCCAGTTGTATGCACGCACCAATGACGCCAGGCTCCAACACTTAGAGAACGATTTATTTTCGATCTCGCAACGCAATATGAATGTAAGTGAATATTTTACTAAAGTTATAAATCTTTATGCCAAGAAATTTCTAAGTTAGATCTTCCTAATGCTATAACTGAAACAAGAATGAGGAGAATTATTGTACATGGGTTACACCCAGAATATCTTGGTATTGTTACGGCTACTCGAGGTTGGGCAAAGAACTAACCTTGACAGAGTTAGAAAATATCTTAGCCAATCATTAAGCTTTAGATAAATAAATGTCTAAAGTTTTTATTAAAGCTGGAGACAAAGCCATTTACACCAATAGAGGAAAAGGGAAAGTCACGAGAAGTAACGTGACGAAGGAAACCTTGAGAGGTCGAGGAGGTTGGCGAGGTTGCCAACAAAGAGGGAGCTCCAAGCAAGGGGGAGCTCATCAAGGCCAAGATATAAGTCGTAACAATAAACAAAATACTCAAAAAGAAGACAGGTGCTATAATTGTGGAAGGAAGGGTCATTTTGCTCGAGACTGCTGGAGGCCAAAACGCATGGAAGGAAATGCTGCCACATCGACGCAGCAAGATAGTGAAGAAGAATGGGATTTTCACGCATCATTTGCAGTAATGGAAAATCCTAAAGAAATTAGCGAGAAAAGTGGTGCAATATCAAAGGTGGAGATGACACTCACGGCTATAGGAGAAAATCAAATCAACTATAAAGATGATTGGATCGTTGATTCTGGCTGCTCCAATCACATTATAGGTGACAAAGAGAAATTGATGGGGACATCAGAGTATAAAGGATAGCAAGTGGTGGTAACTGCCAATAATTCAAAATTGCCGATAACACATATTGGCAGTACCATCGCTGTTCCTCATTATAGTCAGCAGCCAGTGCAACTGCAAAATGTCTACCACGTGGAAGGTATGTCGAAAAATCTTTTATCTGTATCTCAAATGACTTCAACAGGAAACTTTGTATTGTTTAGACCAAATGATGTCAAGATATACAAGGAGTTAAAAACTATCGATCGACCCTTGATGGAAGGAAAAAGAGTGGAGTTTGTTTATGTAATGTTAGCAGAAACAACATACATAGATAAGACAAGGAAAAATGAGACGGTTAATCTATGACATGCAAGATTAGGACATGTAAGCTATGGGAAGCTAAAGGAGATAATGAGAAAATCAATGGTCATAGGGCTTCCAAATCTAGATGTCTGAGATGATATTGTATGTGCAAGATGTCAGTATGGCAAAGCACATCAATTATCGTACAAAGAGTCAGAGTATCAAGCTAAAGCACCCCTGGAGTTAATACACTCTGATGTATTTGGGCCAATAAAACAACCTTCTGTCAGTCAATTCAGGTACATGATTACTTTTATTGATGATTTCTCTAGATATGTGTGGGTCGATTTTATAAGAGAAAAGCAGAGATACTGAGTAAATTTGTTGAGTTCAAAGTGAAAGTTGAAAAAGAGATAGGGTGAAGGATACAGTGCCTTCACACAGATAATGGTGGAGAGTACACTTCAAAAAAATTTAAACAATATTTGCGACAACATAAGATCAGGAGGCAGCTGACTTGTCCAGATACTCCACAACAAAATGAAGTAGCAGAAAGAAAGAATCGTCACCTGGCAGAGATATGCAAAAGTATGTTACATGCAAAGAATGTACCAGCAAGATTTTGGGCCGAAGGTATGAAGACGACAGCGTACGTGATCAACAGATTACCTCAAGTAAAATTGAAGACCTCACTGTATGAAAAGCTTCGATAGGTCAAACCCTCAGTAGGGTACTTTAAAGTATTTAGATGCATGTGTTACGTATTTGTACCAAATCACCTACGTAGCAAATTTGATAAAAAGGCAATAAGTTATATATTTGTTGGATATAACAGTTGTCATAAAGGATGGAAGTGTTGTGACCCTACTACAGGATGATGCTACATAAGCAGGAATGTTGTCTTTGATGAGACATCTTCTTGGTGGTCACCACAAGCTGTATTATTACCAGATTCGAAAGAAATAGAGGAGCAGCTTGACCGCGCGTCGTAACGCTAGTCAAAATTAATTAACTAGACTACTACTGTAGCAGTGGCAAGTCTAGGTCGATCCCACAGAGAGTGTGTGTAAAGTTTAAGAAATGAAATTAATCAGTGTCTAGAAAAAGGGGGGTTTTGGATTTTTGAAATAAGAAAAATAAAAATAAAACTAACTAATAAAAACAAATTAAAGAAAACATGCAATAAAA
>JANIHY010000006.1:21800366-21815954 GCA_027479065.1 Erythroxylum brevipes | reverse complement strand
ATTACTTTTCCGCGGGTTTTTCCTTTGAAATGTATCAAGTATTACGATCACGTTTTTCCCGCCACGCTCTCACACGTTAGACGTTGGGCTCCGGCAGCGGGGTCCAACACTATTCCCATCTTTCGAGTGCATGACTAGTGAAAAGAATTTACGTGCTATCTGTTAGCAATGAGGTTCCAGGCCTCCTTTTCTTATAGGTCTGGTATCTTCCAACGCTCTTTTTCTTTAGAAGACTTCTTTTACATTTTTTTTAATCTTCGTTTCCTCTTCCCACTCTTCAGGTCCTTCCCTTTTCTGCCCAAGGTTACATGTTAGATGATCCTTTTGTGATTCAATGGCAGTTAGGGTAGTGTTCATGTGGAACATGTATCGGAACTACAGAAGTGGGCTTTCGGTTGTTTCTTTTTAATCATTTGACAGTGAGTTTTCATTGATTCTGTTGTTTAGTCTTGAAGTTTCGTTACCTACACCGTTGTGTAATTTGATGACGATTTTCAATGTGCAATTTAAGAATAATTGGGGTGTAGAATTACGGTAGCCATACTTCTTTCTCCCTTCTACATCATGCACCAATTTGTTTTCCTTTGAAGTTTTTGAAACACTTTCCTTTAGTAGTGATATTACTTGTTTATACTTGAACTGTGCTTTAACAGGTAACACAAATATGTCTGATCTACTCTACAGCAAGGAGGATCAAATTGCAAAAGCAAAAGAGCAGGCTTTAAGTTGGAAGGATATTTTGGATAAAGCAGAGAAATGGAAATGCGCAACTGAGGAAGAGAAGTGGCTTGATGACTGTGAAAAAGCAAGAGCTTTGAAGGAAATCAATTATTAGTTTCTGTAAACAATGACCAAGAGGAAATAATTTGTTATTACTTTTGCTGTATTGTAAATATAAGCTCGAGTGCATTGTTTTCATTTTCAGGATGAAAATCGCTATAGTGCATGAAGAGGAGCACACAAGAATCTGAAACGTCCAGAGAAAGCAAGGATTCTGGTCAGCATATTACCATCCTGGCTCTGGTTAAATTACTTTTGTTTATACTTAATCTGTCACAGGCTTGGATGTAAGCGAGGTTTTTCAACTATTTAAGCGTAATAAAGCTTCTTTGCTTAATTTAGATAAGTAAGGATTAGGGGAATTGTTTTGATGGAAGTGAAAAGGTACTTGTTGCATGCAGATCTTAAAGATAGTATAGTCGATCTATAATCCTGAAATAATAAAAGTGGGGTTTTTCTGTTTGGTTTCGGAACCTTATAACCTCTCTAATGGTCATCACCACTTTGAGGTGCCTCCTGTTAGCTTTCGATTTTATTCACATAAGTCTTCCACTTGCTTTTTATTAAGAACGTCTAGAGATTCATTGTTGTGTTCGAAAAATATACCATCTTAATATTGTGATTTAAGCTCTTCTGTTTAATTTTCTTAGTTTTTAGTTGGGATTTGCTCTTGACATTTGAATTTCAAAAGTTTTGAATCTTGGCAATTGTCTTCTAAACGGGACAAGCTTATCCTAACACACTGTAACAGTGAGTTTCAATAGGGTACGTACTACTTCTCAGTCATATTCTTGTATCTATTTGCATTTCCACTATATTGTTAGAAATCACCAACAAATTTATTAGAAACTTGTAGAAGAATTCTAGACTTAGGAAGAAAACTTTAAAATTGTAAAAAAAAACAATTTGGGCGATTTTTCCAGAATTTTTTTTTTACAATTTTAAAGTTTTCTAGAACTTGGGCAATCTAGAGCAAGTTGCAAGGTCGGTGATGGATTGCCTATAAATAGGCAATCCAAGCACCATTTTTGTGATATAAAAAAAGTGAAGAGAAGTGTGTAGTGAGGAGAGAAAAGTGAGAAGTGTGTGTAGTGTGTCTCCAAAGTCCTTCTTTATCTCTTGTTTTGTACAAATTCTTTGATATTTTGAGTCTTGTATTTGCGTCCGTTTATTAATAAAATTATCGTCGTTTGTTTTAACACCCTAATTTCCTTTGTTTTCCCAATTCATTTTACATCTCTCAATCGATTCTACCGCAGCCCTCTCATTTGGTTCATGTTTCTCATTCACAGCGGGGCGTAATCCCTTTGTCTTCTTTCCTTTAGGGCTTCAATATTAATGATCCTTTACTAGACCAAACCACAGCCCAGGTCCAATTAAGTAGTATCTGTGTTTTCTTTCTATTCTAACATAATTTTGTTAGAGTTGTTTTATGCCTTGTACTTCAAGCCTACAAAAGGCCCTAACCACGGAAATAAAGATGAGCCATCTTTTTTGTCTTTCTTCGTTTATGTGAGATGGTCTTCCGGAAGGAGCAACACAGGTAGGCCAGTCAATCATTTTGTAATCACTAAGATTAGTTCATGTAAGAATATTAAGTTCTAGAAGTTAAAAAAGCTACCTTAAACTTATGATAAAATTAATATTCTTCACAAAGGCAAACTAAAAAATTTAGTTTGTATTGCAAGAACATAAAAGTATACGTTCAAATTTTAGAGTGTGGTTAAATAAATTGGAAGGGAAATACAAAGAAAGTATGAATCTGGCTGGGAAAAGATTGTTCTCCTAGACATGAAAATAGGCTAACAGCTACAGCGTGCTGATTTTGCATTTTATTTGGCCGCCTCTCCTTTCAACTAACCCTCTAAACATTACTGACGCGTGTCAGGTACCCACCCAGCCTACCATTGTCCCATGCACCATACACTGAACTGAACTTAATTGAAGTGGGTGCCACAATTTAATCCCTGCATTTCGTCAAAATATAACATAAATGCATAGAGATACTTAGGCCCCTAAATGAATGTGACTCTGATTTGATTGGTTATGACATAAATGCATAGAGATATAAGGCTGGAGACCACAATTCAGATTAACATCTCAATCTATATGCATGCATGTGATATAAGCACATCTCTTCATAAGCTTTTCCACATTTAAGGCTATCAGGGTTTGGTCCAACCATCTTGTTGGGTTCATGTCATATCTTTTTTCCATTGATATTTTTAAAATGCCTGTCATTTCGTACATGAACACACGATTCGATCTAGGGGTAAACATATTCATTTTCGTACATCACTTCCTATTTTAGTCTTCTGACCACTAATTCTTTCGTTCAAGTCTTTCAACTATACTAATCACTAGGACATATACACCGTCCTACGCGAACTTAATTTTAGCCAACCTAAAACGAATCAGTTCTTATATAAGCTAATGAATGCATTTCATTTTAGTGTTTCAACTATACTAATCGCTTCACGTAAGGACTTTATTTAATACCTTTTAACGGAAGTCCTACACCGACTTAATTTTAGCCAAGTTAAAAAACACACGAGTCCTTATATGAGCTAATAAATCCCTACTTAAAACAAAACTTCCTAATATTTGATTTGGAGGCTAAGCCTAACCCCCAAACCATAAAATTAAGGATTTACTTGGTGAGTTGATGAAACCCCAAATTCTTAAATCAATTTAAGGTTTCTTCAAATCCATAGATAAGTTTAAAATTTTTTCTAGAGTTTTTTTCTTCTTTTTAAAACGTTGGCAATTTTTTTTAAAATCCTAATATATGTACTAAAATACATGTCAAACTCTAACATTTTGGAGCTTCAAAATGAATTCTAACATTTTTAAAGCTTTCAACCTAAATCCTAAATTGATGGAATCCTTAGCGAGATGATGCATGTCCAATATCAACATTTAAGTGACCCCTAGATTTCATATTCTAATGTCCATATGGATTTCACTATCTCATGTGACATCTACTTGATATAGTAGGATTCACATGTTTTAATTTAATTTAAATTAATATTATATACAGTAAATCTTAATTAAAACTAATAGCCTTAATTTAAAAAAAATCTATTTTTAAAAATTTAAAATATATTGTAAAGAGGTAAAGAACTAGCTCCTAAAGGAAGCAAAGCAAGCATAAGGCATTTAAGCCCTAGTTAGGATGTTATAAGCTAACTAAAAACAAAAGCATGGGTCTTAAATTTAGGGATACAAGTTACTAAATTGACAAAAACTTCCATCTCAAACCCATTTCAAAGTTAAATTGATTGCTAGTCTCTTTCGCTAAAATTGCATCTCTAATCGAGTTCCAAGTATTTAATTTCAGACAATGATTATGCAACTATGTTTAAAAATCTTGGAATTCTTCTCTTTCCATGTGGAATAAACATTAAAGTTATACCTGGATTTGCTTACTCAATCTAGAATTTTCTCTCCGTCATCTTCATCATATTTTCTATCACTTAGTGTGAAGTATTAATTTTATAAGGTATAGGAGTAGTGGCATGTAAGGAATAGGTGTTTAATAGTCTCTAGCATCAACTAGTAGAGGTTGGAAGGATCTAACACTACTAATCCTTTGATTATGTCTTGAGTTTTTAGCTTCATCTTAGCAGCTAACCAAAGGTTGAAACAGGATTTAGGAAAATTGTCCTTATGCCATATTAAGCTTCTGTAAGAAAAGCTGGGTTTGATGCTTCTGAAGATATTGAGATAGGTTTTGTTAGTGAAAATACCCAAGTGGTTTCCAAATCACAACAACTTAATATCTTGATTAGGATTATAAGTAGGTGTATTCTCTATTATTTTAGAAAATCCCTTTGAATAATGGCACCTAGTTCTTCGTTGAATCACTTCTCTTACCAACGCTTTCTTTACGTATGTTACTTTAAACAATTGAAAGTAGCGGCTTTGTGAAGAGGGCGAAAGTTGTGCCAATTATCAAATTAGAAAGAGGTTGAGTTTCTATTTCTAATGATACACTTGATTTGAGGGACTAATGGATCTATGAGCTTTAGAAGTTGAAGCAAGGTCTATAAGGTGTCAGTTTTAGGCTTAAAACTCCAAAAATTTTCACCTTGAACAAAATGAGCATGGATCCATTTGATCATAATGATTCTTTACCTATAAAGATCTTCCCATTACGCTTGGATAGTAGTATTTCATTCATTTCTTTGATGGATATAATGCTTAATCGTCTTTCATCTTTTGGAGTGCAGACATCAAACCATCCTGTTTCAACTTTAGAGATATTATTGGTATCACCAATCTAAAGAAAATTATTCAAGGTTTTTTAATGGATTTGATTATAATTCTAGGAAGGCAAACATGTGAGCTCCAATAAATATACAAATAATACTTAATAACTAGTTGGATCCCGCTTATATAGGATAAACTTCTATTGTTCCAATAACCGATTATTTTTATAATATATTCAATTAGGGGCTAGCAATCTATAAAGTTGATCCTCTTAGTAATAAATGGAATCCTCGGATATTTAAAAATATGGTTTACGAGCTTGATACTAGTAGTACTTTCCAAGTATTTTTGAAAATTGTGGATTGCACAAAGAGACATAAAAATGCTTTTGTTTAAGTTGTTTTTCATGCCTAAGAGCTCATTACACTTATTGACTATGAAGATGGGAGTCTTTAGAGTGGTTTCATCTACCCCACATATAAGAATTAAATCATTAGCAAAATATAACTGATTGAGTTTAATATTATTATATTTGTAGTGGAATTTAAATGTCCCTTCATTAAAGGTTTCTTTCTCAATCATTTAAAAATATGGTTTAAGAGCATGATATTAGCATTACTTTCCAAGTTTTTCTGAAAATTATGGATTACAGAAAGAGGCATAAAAGATGCTTTTGTTTATGTTGACTTTCATGCCTGAGCGCTCACAAAACTTATTGAATATGGAGATGAGAGTCTTAGTTGTGGTTTCATCTGCCCCACATAGAAGAGTTAAATCATTAGCCAACTATAACTAATTGAGTTTAATCTTATTATATTTCTAGTGGAATTTGAATATCCCTTTATTAGATGTTTATTTCTCAATCATTACAGAGAGCACTTCAATGAAAATTATAAAGAGGTAGTGGGATAAAGGGTCCCTTTACCTCAGCCCTATGCTTCCTTTAAAAACCTCAATAGGCTCTTATTTATTAGAATGTTAAAGGATATTGTTGTTATACAAAGCTAGATCCAATTGATGAAAGTTATAGAACAACTCGACCTTATGTTAATTTCTATTTCTAGGGTTTACATTTTATTTTTTCTTTCTATATCCAAAATAATTTATCTTTGTAGCTTTGTAGTTAAGTTTTAAGTCATGGATAAACTTCCAATCTATAGAATTAGCTTTGTGGATGTAAATTTTTATAGAACAACTTCTGATAGATTTATGCGATGGTAATCTTTGAATAAGTCTTGCATTAGAAGAATATTATCATGAATATTTTTAAATTGGGTAAATATCTTTGAATTGGATAAATGATTGAATTGAGAGTTGATTTTAGTTTTTTATAATCATTTTTGACATTAAATTTTAGAAAACACTGCAAATGAAATGTGTTTATAATCATATAAAGAGAAAGATTTGGTTTCTTAGGGATTAGATAGACAAAAGTTTCGCTAATTCCTAACAACATCTTGCCTTTTAAAGTAGGTCACGGATAAGTTTGGTGATGATTTCACCAATCAAGTGCTAGTATTTCTTAAAAAAATTGAGCATTCAAGCCACCTAGACTAAGTTTCTTTTAAGGGTTAAGGCTGTGGAGTAAAAGGTCTAGAGAGCCAAGTTTCTATATGCTATTTTATGGGATAAGGAATAAAGGAATGGAGATTCTTTAAAGAAGAGGGATATATCATAAACTTTTTGGTTAAGTTTTTGTACATCTCAGGATTTCCTTTAAAGCATTAGTGATCTAGAAAATTTTTTCTATAGATTTTGGATTAGCACCTCTTGAGACTTCATCATATGCACTAGTAATGATTTTTTTACTAGTTAGTTTCCATAAACTTTTGGCTTTGATTTAAGGAGGTTTCCATTGATAAGATATTGTTATTTTAGATTACATCATACTTCCTTTTTCATTCAATCATTTTAGGGTAGGGCGTCTGGAATAAGTTTCCACATATTGACTTTAACATAAATTCTTATATAACCAATGCGACAAAGAGAAGTATTGTTTCCATCCATACACAAAGGTTTACCTATTGGGCTTATTAGATAACTCAAACATATTCCGAACCATATTCTAGTGTAATGTTATTAAATGAACCCATACTAGGATTGATTCCATTATAACTTTATATAAGTTCAAACTAAGTTTCCATTGCTTTAAAGGAATTAGTTTACTAATGGCATGTTAAGGCTTTTACTCCAATTTCCTATTCATGTTGGTCTTGTTATAAATCTAAATAGAACAAAGTATTTATTCTTTGATGAGCTACTTCTATAGAACTTTTTTACACTAACTGGTGTCACAATAGGCTTTCATTTGAGGGAAGAATGACTTTTATTAATAAAGTAACCAACTAAGATGTTGAGCCATCTATTGGCTTTTACCTGTGCACTTCAACTAGTGGAGAGACCACTAGAGGTTTTTCTTCACTAAGAGGGATAAATTTCAGCTTGGATTAAGGTAAGGTATCCCCAATAACTTGGCACAAAGTATAACATCCCACTACCACAAAGTATATACCCGAATATCTAGAGGACATTCAAGTATATACCATGTGACAATGGTATGTTAAAGCAAACATAATCTCTTAAATGGCATCATAAAGAATATACAATACTTAAAAACCTCAACACTTCATTTCATTCATTGACAAAATTTTACACTATTTTCATTGAAATAAATATATACAATCCTTATATAAAAGTTTTATATGACAAAGAAACTACAAAATACAACTATAACTACTCTGATGTCAACTGACAGACCTTTGAACCATATCCAAAATGTTCCTTTAGATAAATCTTAGGAACTAGGTCTCCTGTCTCGTACCTAAAAAGCTACATTGTAATTTTTGATGAGTTTTGTGAACTCAGTGAGTGAACCATCATTGATGATCTCACCCATGACAAATACATAATATCACACATCTCACCTACATTTTTTCAGAACATGAATAATCCAAACAATCACATTATCATGGCACATCACTTTATCATCACAATTTCAAAAAAGATTTCATTATCATATATATACAAATGCAGATGCATATGAGACTCCAGATTTGTTATTATTTGTTATGATCGAGTGTCTTTCAAATACAGATATAGATACGGATACGAATACGGATACGGATACGGATACAGATACAGATACAGATATAGATATAGATACAGATACATATACATATATAGATACTGGCCCATTGGGCTTAATCAGAAACAAAAATCATGGAACAAATCCCTACGTGCAGAATTTTGAGTTTAAAGTTATTTCAGATTGGCTAATCTGATCACAAGGCCTTTATCTGAACATGCATTTTATGAAATGCATCAAATAATAGAATATTCCATGTATAGCATTCACATTTAATGCACAGACGGAATCTCATATTCATCACACCTCAGTCTGGCATTCAACTTTTGTTGAGTATTTAGATATCATTAAGATTTTAGATGCAAATAGATATCCTTCAAATTTTAGATGCAAATAGAACACTTCCAATACATTCTCGAATATAAAACTCCTTGGACCATCAAAGTTTGGAATTCATAAGCAAATCACAAACAGTTCAATATACTAGGTTAACTCATAGTATGCTTCAATATACTATTGCCTGGATGGTCCAGTAATGTCTGACTGGCGTCCAACTTGAGCATATAAAATTAGACTGTAAACACATATTTCCCATTACAAAGTTGATCAATCAAATACTTTTTCATTTGTGCACATATATACATATTTCATGTTTAATGTATGCTTAATGACTATTCTGGGTATGTTTCCTTTATTCACAACTCATAATCATTCATACTTCAAAACTTATATAATTCATATATGTCTCATTTTAAATTATTTTTACACCTTAATAAATTATAATATCATCAATCAATTAGGCATCAATGCTATTATAACATTATATGATCATACAATATCCAAACTCTAATTCATTCATATAACATCTCTAAAATTTCATACCTAAACATTTGGTAAACAAAAATCCATTCTTAAAGAATTCAGATGACAATAAAATTTTGTGGAGAGAAAGAGGAGTTTGTGGTCCAATTTTTAAGTCAATCGGAGGTCCGGAGAACAAGTTACGATTGAAAGAGTGAAGGGTGTTCAAAGCTGTCAAACAGCAGTATTCCTTCATTGTGCACAATTGTGCAATTCCAATTGATCCTCTGTTGTCACGATCGTGCAACCCCTTTATGACCCCTTAGAGTCACGATCGTGCAGTACCTTTGATTCCAACTTCTTCTAGCTCTTCCTAAAATAGATGTGCACTACCTTTTATTCCAACTTCTTCCAGCTCGTCCCAAAACAAACCTTTGGGTCAATTTTACATGGCCATTTTGACAAGGAAAATGAAGGATTTAAGCAAAAAATTGTCTAACTAATTGTTTCTTTATATATTAAATTTTTAATGACACCAATTTCATGCAATTTGATTTAGTATTCTGTAAGTTATACTTAAAATACTATAGATTGCTCCCAAACCACGACAGAATACAAAAACTCAACTTCAAGCCAAAATTTGGAACTCTTAGAGACAGAATTAAAATTAAATTCCTTCATTAAAAATATATTCATATGTCTATAATTTAATATAAACTTAAAATAATTCCGTTGGATGTCTACAAGTCAAGTTATGGCCAAAATACCGATGCATATTCAATGAAAACACTACAGCTAACATATTCCAGCACAATCAATCATTAACATCATCTGGAATTCATCCTAATTCATCATCATCAATTCTCTATCATGACGTGCTATAAACACTAATAATTTACTTACTCCAATTTCAGCTCAAAAGATCAGGTCAATCCAGTACTCCAAGTAAACAAAAACATCATACATTCAAGCTAAAACTTATATGGATTTCGGCTAGGATCAAAGGCAATAATAGGAATATGTTTGTTCTAATTCTTTACCTAACTTTGTGAAGGTAAATTCATGGATTATTAGTGTAAAAATTAGGACAAAACATAAGGATGTAAGGGTGAGAGACTTTCGGTGGTGTAAGAAGAAGAAAGAAAAAAAATGAGTAGAACAAAAATCACTCCTGCAGAAACTTGACACCTTAGATGCTAGGTGTCTCCATATTGTTATGACATATGTCCCTAAGCATGTTCTCCATTTGTCCGACATATTTGTTGCCACATGTCACCAATTAATCAGTCCATATGTCTTATTATAATTAGTCCATATATCACATAATAATTGGTCCATTTGTCACATACTAATTGATCCAATTGTCATTTAATTACTAGTCCATTTGTCACCAATTTAACTATGCCAAATGTCACTCAATTTTAGGCTTAATCATCCTAATTTTTATATATCAACTTTTCTTCCACTTGGCATTTTTAAAGACCAAATGTACATTTAATTCATTAATCTCTCAATCAATAACATTTAATCCCAATTTACTAATTGAAATCCAAACATACTAAAATTTAAGACATACCAAATCACAATTCACATCACGTTCACCTAACTTCTTTCATACTCTGAGACATGTCAATTGAGTACATATGCTAACTTCCAATGTGTACAATTATCAATGTGTTTATGAATGCTAATGTTATGCATATATGTGCAATACTTAATTTTGGGTTAAACCCTAAACATATACCGGAAAATAAGATATCGCATTAAAGGCCTATTTCATAAACTCAATTTAAAACTCACATCCTTCGTTAGGTTAATTTGTGGGTGCTTTATATATAAATATATATAAAGAGCTCCTATTTAAAGGAAAAGTTCTACTCAAAACTAGTAATTGGATAATCACAACTTAAACCAAAGTTAACATACACAAATTAAGGAAAAATCAAGGTAGATGTGATTGCTATCATAAGATATTCTTAATACCACCTCTCAAAATGAGCATGAGTTAAAGTATAGTGAACATTATATTTGTAAAAGTACAAGTGTTAAGATTATAAAAATCGAAGTATATATTATGTTCATCTTTAGAATAGCTGACATTTTAATTTATGGTGCAAAACCTTATGTGAACAATTGACGTGGCAAACAGCTTCAACTTGGGTTGCTATTAATCAGAAGATAAATAGCTAGGCATGGCAATTTTATATAATGTGATTGTGACACACTTAGTTATAAATTAAATAAAACACAGAAACTCTAAAACGGTTCATATAATAGGGTTAACCTAATGACAATATAATGGATAATATGTATTCTGTGTTTATTTATTAAGCTCACTTAGAAACTAATACATTATTGCCAAATTCAGAATAGATCTTGTAAATGTGAGAGGCTACGTACTATCCAAGAGTGGCAAGCAACTTTTGCACAAACTTATCGATATAAGAATCCTCCAGACCTTCCCTCAGTAAAAGCTCCCTGTATTTTGCATGGTTTGCTCTCACATCTTTCCCTATCTGACTGTCAACATCCATAGCGGCTCTTACTGCTTTGCACACTTCATCTCTTGAGAAGAAACCATCATCACTTTTCTTGATCTCGACTCCTATCTTTAAATCCGATTCGAACATCCTAGCGTTAACTGCTTGATCTACTCCATTTGGCAGAAACACCAACTGACACGTACTGGTTATGGATTGTGACAACGATCCCCATCCACAGTGAGTTATGAAACACCCAACAGAAGGGTGTTTCAAGATTAATTCTTGTGGAACCCAACCTCCAAATACCAACCCTTTTCCTTTTACTCTCATTTGAAACCCTTCTGGTAATGCTGACTCTGTCGTTTCAGCATCTGTTGGTGGTTTAAGAGCAGCGAGGAAAGGAAAGCCTGTAAGCTCGAGACCAAGAACTAGCTCTTGATATTGATCCTTTTTCAGAACGCATTCAGAACCCAAGACGCAAAGTATGAGCGTTCCAGGTTTAAATGAAGCCACAAAACTAGCAAATGGCTCTTCAAGAACCAAGTTTGGTGATTCTGTCACTGTTGGACCGGCTAGAATCACTTCTTTTTTGTACTGTGTCTTGAGATATTGACAATAAGGCCCTTCTAACTCTGCGCATGTCTTGATGCCAATAACATCACAATCAGTTAAAGACGTTACTAGACGTCGGGGAAGTGAAATGTTGACGCCAAAGGGTCTAGTGTTATTAGACACTATTCGAGCTTCATGAGCATGTAACCTGATTGAGCAAGGAGGAAATGACTCTGGAGGCTCCATTATTACATCAAGTCCTAAATCATCTTTTTCCATGATTTTTTTTTCAGGTGTTAGAAGAAAAGCAACACTTACAGCTCCGCTCGTAACGTAGAACATTGATCTAATGTCGAGGTTTCGACACAAAGCAGGCATCCAGTGAGTGAAATCGAAGAAGACAAAGTGGGGCTTGAGTTCACGAAGATGAATTTCAACAATTGGTTGGGTAAGATCCATTGCAGTCATTATTGAAGGAAACAAAGATGAAGGAACATCAGCAGTTATCGCAGCTCCTGAAGGAAGGCCGTCAACTTGAGGAACAGTAATTGGAATGAATGAAATAAGATGGGGATGGAGATTTTGTGGCTCGAATTTAGTTAAAACTTTGGATGGAAATAAGAAGGAGATTCTATGGCCTCTCTTTGCTAGTTTATTGGAGATGTGGAGAAATGGAATGAAATGTCCCATGGCAAAAAAAGGATACATGGCTATGTGAAGGGTTTTGTGATCAGCCATAGTCGACATATTCTTAGAGTAGGTAGGATACACTGAATTTGTCTAATAGATTTTGTTGTTTCTTTTATGTAGTATGGTGCATTTTGCTTTTGTGCTTTGTTAGTCCTTTATATATAGATTGGCAACTCTAATATGCATTCAAATTTGTCAGATTACGCTTTAAAACATGCATTGAATGCCAATACATAATTGTGTGTCGATTATTAGTACAATCTTATCAAATTATGTCAAGTTAGTCTTTATATTTATTTCCTAATTTTCTGGTTCGTTACATCCATTACCAAAGGAGAAAACTTTTTGCTACTTATAAATTATATATTAAAGAGACTGCACTATAGGAAAATATGAAATATAGACTAAAAAGGAAACAAAATCAGATAACCTCTTCATTATGTTTAAATGCTTTGAACATCACATTAGGATGAATTAGCTAAAACAAAGTTAATTTAATCACCTTAGATATAGAAGAGTTCAAATTTGATGTACAAAGAGGAATTTTGTTTTGAATTTGGAATAAAATGGTTGTAACTTAATTATTTCACAAATATGAAATGATATGGTTTGATTTTTCACGTTGTCAATAATGTGCAACTCACGAAATTGAATTATATGCATATCAAGCACATTAGCAAATTATTTGAAAATACTGGTTATTATCATTATTGTAAAACTTCTGTAACTTGATAATGTTAATACTATACAAATTTTATTAACTATAAAGATCATTAACAATTCAATAAACAAATAGTTAAATTCATTGTATTCTACTAACTAATTAATTGATTGTGAATTATTAAGTTGGAATAATCCTTATGTTTGTTGCTATTAGAGAGTTTAACCTCATAACTTTTAGATGTAATAAGAAAAATTATAGATGAGATTCAACTATACTTATTTTTTGTATGGGATCGTAGAATTATATACTTGTTTTTATAAAAATATTATCTTACTAATTCATTGAATTTATTATTTTAATTTATTAGTTGAACCATAAGTTATGATATAACAAAAGACATTAATTTATTGAAAATTAAATTGTAGAAGTTTTATTTTTCAGACAAAGTTATAAGATGCTTCAAAGGAAAGATAATAATATATGTTTTACAACATATATGATATGGTTATAATGAAAATAAATATGATTTTTTTGAGCTGAAACTTTTGAGTTGGTTGATTAAAAGATATCTAATAATCGCTGAAATTCATCCAAACCTTTTTCTAGTTTTTGAAAATTAAAACTCAATTTAAAATCACTCAAAAGAGCCATAGTATGAGACCTTATGAAATAGAGATAATTTGGTTGAGGGTCTAACAAAGTTTTCATTTATGATTTTCATGTTCTAAAAGCTTATGTCTTTTTAAGTAATGATAATGTATCCATTTAATCTAAATCAATTGATTATCATTAAATAACTTATCTATTCTATATGTGGTTATCAATTTTTATATCTTGAATTCTAGAAATTCTAAGCCCCGACTACTCTTTATCATCAAAGGCTTTTAGGGTTTACAATCTTACCTCAAAGACTGTTGAGGAGACTATTCATGTCAAGTTTGATGATAGTTCCCAACCAAGTAAGGAAGATGACATGGATAGTGAAGTCCCTTCAATGCCCTTAGGTGATACTATAGAAGCTTCATCATCACGAACTCAGTTAAACAAGGTTGAGGATATTCCAGAAGGAGTCCGAACAAGGTCCAAATTCAGAAGAGAAGCCAATGTAGTTTTTGTCTCTGAAATAGAGCCTAAGAAGATTAAGGAAGCTTGTTGGATCCCGTTTTCGGAACCCAACTGCTTAACACTTAACACTTTCACTCTTACTCTGATACTATATCTGTTGGATCCGAGACCCAACTGCTTAAACTTAACATGATCACTCTTAAATCGAATCCAAAACGGAACGAAAAACAATGAATCGGATCATATAGCGAAGCAAACACATGAATCGAAAATGAAAAACGGATAACGGAAAATCAAAACATATGTGAAAAGTGGGTCGAAACTGATTCAAAACAATCATAATCGGAATTCAAATCTATTGAAATGAAACAAATGCGAAACTAATAGGATCAAATACAAATGAGAAACAAACAGATCGATTTGCACTGAAATATATCAACCTATATCTGACATCCGAAGGGTGTATCTTACAGATAGCGTTGGCAACCTTATGACTTAACCTATCCGAATCGATGTAAAATTTTCTCTTTTCTCTTTTTCTTATTCATTTTTCATCTTTCATCAATCTTATTCAAATTAAACAAATAATTCCCACTTTTTGGGAAACTCATACGAGTCTACATATCTCAAAATTCAACTTTTAACCACAATCATATTCTAATTTTATCTTTATTATATAACCAATCTTCTTATCGAAAATTGGGCAGCATAACGGCTGCACATATACAAAACCCAAACCTGCAAGGTGTAAAACTCACTTCTATAAATTCCAGACAATCACACATACATTAAAATCCTCAGGACCCTCCGTCCAGGATCTCAACAAAAATGTAATCCTATTTCTAAACCACTTTAAGTCATTTTTCATATCCAAATCGTATTCATCACATTCAAAATCATATACAACTTCCATTTATACTCATATACAAATTCATCTTTCCATCAATCCCAAAACCAATCGTATTTATAGATCGTCACAATTCATATCCCATCATCGAACACATTCATCCATATCTATACATATATATACCAATTACATTCATAATTCAATTTAATTTGTATACAATTCCAATATGCACCATCCATAACCATATAACTTTTCCAATTCCACAACTCAAGTTCTTATACAGTATCATAATCCAAAAATACATCATGAACCAAATGCTTACAATACTCTATCGGCATTCCAAGCCATATTCCATTACTAACAATCATAAACCAAAATACACATAGTACAAAATCATGCATAAATCGAA
>JANIHY010000006.1:21730600-21743066 GCA_027479065.1 Erythroxylum brevipes | reverse complement strand
TGATTTCCAAGTTCAATTTTAGTGATTACTTAGTATAAATGGATCAATTTTGGATGTTAAATAAATTAGGGTTTATGTCTTGAATTAGGGCAAATTAAAGAAAGGATTGGAGAAATTGAAGCTCTAATAAAGCTCCAAGCATGGATATGAGGTGGGTAACGTGTTTATTTATCGAATTATAAGTCAATTGTAAGTTTTCGAAAAAAAATTAAGAAAGAAAACATGTTTCTAAGTTATCTTTTCTCAAATGATTTGAATTGTTTATTCAATGTATTTTTGAATGATTTATTACTCGTTGGAGTTCATTGTGTTTACTTAATTAAAAATTTAAGCTGTGAACTAGTGTGACATGATGGTTGAATGTTTTTGAAAAGTTATAAAGTGTGCATTCCTTGTTTGGGAAAATTGAGAATTGTTATATGAGTTTTTTTTGTAACTTGTGTGATATTGAGAATGATAGATATTATGTTGAATTTGAGATGACATGAAAAGTTCAGTTTCGAAATATGCCTTCGGGCAATTTGTTTTCAAGCATGATTATGTGTTATATGGGTTTGGTTAGGTCCCTTAAGTAGAGTTAGTGCACTGGTCTCATCTGCCTGCTAGAGACACTGGAGTTCCAATTTCGGACTCCCATAAGTCACGGCTATATTGGACCGCTATGCAGGAAGGTGTAGTACGTTTCGTTTATGGCTGCACAGGATCGCTACGCGGGAATGTGCAGTACGTTCCGTTTTGGACCAACCCAAACCGTTTGATGCGTTACGTGTTTTTGCTTTGTGTAGAATGTGGTGCATTTATATGTAATGCATTTCATGCGTTTTGACTTTATTCATAAATTGTAAAAAGGTTTGGAATTTTGACGAATGAGAAATTGTGGTTTTCAACTATGATAGTTTTGGAAACTGCTTGAAAAGTTTTATGAAATATTTGAAATTCAGAAGTTTTTGAGAAATAAATCTTCGATGTTTTCCTACTGTGATAGTTCGATCAACTGAAAATAAGGTTTGAAAATGTTTTGCTTATCATTTGATCTATAAATATGTTATCCACGAGCCCCTTCATTCTCATCCACAGGTGATGAGAAGAAGATCGGGTGAAAGAAAATGAGGGATTCTGTTTGTATGGGTTCCTATTGAATCATTGTTAAGTTTAGAATGTTGTGAGAATTTTAGAATCATTGTGCTTTGTGTATTTTGAATTTGGTATTGGCTTTGTAAATGGCTTGGAATGTCATTAGTGTATTGCAAGCGTTTAGTTCATAATGTTTTTGGATTATGAAATTGTATAAGAACTTGATTTATGGAATTGGAAATGTATTGGCTATGGATGGTGCATATGGGTTTTGTATATAAATTGAATTGAGTTATGAATGTAATTGGGATATATATATATATATATATGGATATGGATGAATGTGCTTGATGATGGGGTATAAATTGTGATGGTTTAGAAATAGGATTGCGTTTATGCTGAGATCCCAAACGGAGGGTCCGGGGGATTTTGATGTATGTGTGATTGTTTGAAAATTTTAGAAGTGAGTTTTACACCTTGCAGGTTTGGGTTTTGTTCATGTGCAGCCGTTATGCTACCCAATTTTTTATAAGAAGATTGGCTATATGGTAAAGATAAAACAAGAATATATTTGTGATTAAAAGTCGGATTTTGAGAGATGTAGACTTGTATGAGTTTCCCACAAGTGGGAATTAATTGTTTTGATTTGAATAAGATCAACAAAAGATGAGTAATGAATAATCAAAAAAGAGTATTGCTTAGTATAAGATTGAGTAAAATGGTAAATAAAGAAGAAAAAAATTTACTAGTTTTTGGAATGTCTTAGGGTTTCCAACGCGATGCTTTGCTTAAGTGTTTGTTATCGGATGTCGGAATATGTTTCAGTTTGAATTGATCCATTTGTTTGCTTTGCTTTCGATCCGTTCATTCGATTTACTTCAATTCGTTAGCTTTTGATTTGCATGTGTTTGGTACTTTGTTTTTGTTCGCCTTCGATTTGTTTTGGTTTCGATCACGTTCGTTCTTCGTTTTCCAGTTGGGGTCCGATTTTCGGATCGGGACCCAACAGTTAATGGAAGCTCTCGATTGCCTAGTATCATAAAGTGAAGAAACACAACTAACTCATCCTAAGGTGTACCTATGGGACAGTAGTGCAGAGGCCTTACGAGGTGAAGAGGAGCTTGAGAATCTTGGGTGGACTACTCAAGGAATTGCTTATGTGAAAGAAGTGGAGAAGGAACTTGAACTAGAAAAGGATACATCTTTTAGCTCGAAGGTAAATACTGATTCCATAATTATTATTGAGACTAACCCTTCACTTTTACCTAGCAAGATGGAGAAATTGAACGGGGAAGAAAAGGATGAAGAGATATTTGGAATATTTCCAAAGTGTATGGACTCAATAGAATTTAAGAGTTGGAGGATAGGGAAGACGTTGGAGGTGAATGATCATCAACTTAGACCCTATCCCGAATAACCTCATTTGGAGAAAGCACAAACTGTTATACCTGAAGGCCATAATTTTGTCAAGCGAGGAGAGTATGGAGTCGAGCCAAAAACCTTAAATAAAGGAACTTCTTAGGAGTTAACCCAAGGGAAGTAAATTTCTTTTTTTAAAATTTTCACATTTGTTTCTTACATGTTTGTGTGTTTCCATGTTGGTTTGTTTCTTGTTTGTTTTAAGTTTTCAATCAAAATTAGAGAGAGAATAAAACAAACAATCAAACAATTTCTCATTTTTCTATTGCTTCTAGGATTACATAGTCATGATTAGAGTGTGAATTGATTAGAGAATTTCATGAAAATTTGAGCATGTACTTTTACTTTTGTGATTAGTCAATATGCATTATCTTTATAAAAGTAGTGACTAATGATAGACAAAGCCAGTGAGGTTTAAGTCTTATTAGATTGAGACATCCATATCATTCTCATTATCTTTGATTATGTGTGACCTTCATGACATACATCCTAACTTTGCCTTGATTTTCTATTCGAGACCACATTTTTATCACATGCATTAACATAGAGATGATTAGGCACTTTTTTTTTTACTTTCTGAACTATATTAGCTAAATAGCCTACCCTATCAACATGATTTCTCCCTTGTTAAGCCCTCTTGAGCTTTATTTGCTTTTTCTTTATATATTAACCACATTACATGTTTTAACCCTAACCAAATGTCCTTTGCAAACTTTAAAGCTAGTGTAACATTTGTTGATTGTTGAGTTTGTGTATATATAAGAGTATAAGTGTGGGGGTGTACATATGTGTGGGTTGTTTATAATTTAGGATGCTATTTTATGTCTTATCATTGAAAATCCTAGGTTGATGTAGTTTCTTTTAATTTTCTTAAGAGAAAAGAAAAGGGAAAAAAGGAAAGAAAGAAAAGAGAAAAGCAAAAGATAAGATAAAAAAAGAAAGAAAAAAGGAAAAAAATGTTTTAAATGAATGTAACAAGGAGGAAGTGCATATGTGTTGAAATTTTTTTTATAATTAGTATTTCCTCTTGAAGTTGTATTGAATGAGTTACATAAGTATGTTGAATATCAGGTGGATGTTACTTTCAATGATCACTCCTATGGTTGCCAAATCATATTTATGATCAATTTTTGTTAGTGATATATGCTTCATGTGGTTTTTGTGTGAGAGTTTGAGTTTGAGTGGGGAAACATCATTTTTGCATTCATCATAGTTGATGTACACAATTGTGAGGGAATGTTGGTTTTTGCACTTGATGTCACATTGAGTGTTAATTTTTTCACCAGCTTTAATGACTTTCATACTACTTGACCCAAGTACATCTCACCTTACCTTTACCTATATGATAACCTTGAAAAGTCCTTTGATCCATGATTTTGCAATTAAATTTTAGTGGTGGAGAAATGAAATGATTTGCAAAGTTATGGAAAGGCATGATCATGAATGGTATTTGAGTGTACCCATGAACATATCTTGTTTAACCACATTTTCCAAGTCTACCATTATATTGCTCAGTTTTTAAAGTTATTAAATGTTGATTGATTATGAGTAGAATCGTTGGATAATAAATTTTTTCTATGAATTTTGAAAGTCATTCATCCTTGTTTATGATTATGTATTTTTGGAAAATATGGGAAGTGGGCAAATGTTTTTGGGTCTATAAGATTAATTTTGATGTTTTGTTTGAGTACGGCCAAAAGCTAAGTATTATTCCATAATACTTAGTGATTAATGAAATGAAATTGCTTAATATACTCACTTTGACTCAAATATAGTTTTAGGCACAATTCAAAAGAAAAGGAGTTAAAAGTAAGTCAGAAACACTATATTTGAGTCATTTTCCAAAGATTCATATCCACTTGTTTTCATGTAACAAGAATAAGGAAGATTAGAGAAAATAAAGACAAGAAGAAGACAAGAAAATGAAAACACAAAGAACAAGACTGCATTGTAACTCGCAGTTGTTCATGAATTTGCATGCATGCAAGATATCTTAAGAGTGTGAATTTATAAAATAACATTAGAATGAAAACCAAAGGAACAAGACTGTTTCACTTTGAGAATAAAATAAAGAGTGGATAGTCGAAGAGGATCAATTGGAAGATAGCTTGAAAGAATCACTCACGGCTATATTAATTTGGCATGGCCGTGAGCATTAACTCACGAACATGCCAGATTATTGCACAATCGTGAGTTTTATACATGCATAGCCATGAGTTATTCCTTATGTCCATTCATGGTGTGGCACACCTATGACACACCAAATCATGAGTGTGAGACTTGCCATCTCACCCATCTTTTTTTAAACCTAGTTTCTAATATAAATCGAGGGGTGTGTAACAGAAGAGTTAGTAAAGTTTTGGTGTGTTCTGGATGGGGAAAAAGTAGCAGCTCTTGTGAGACAAAGAATGAAGAGGACCATCGAAGCTCTCAACAGTGAGAGACTCATGGAGGGGTAGATATCCCGACGTCAGTTTAGAGGTGTAATCAATGTCGATGACCTAGTTAAGTGTATTTCTCCTTATCTTTGTTGTTTCTTTCTCTCTTTAGGAATTGATTTTGTAATCCAATGTTTATTGTTTGGGTACTGTGACAAGATGATTTAAATGCATTCATTAGAACATTTTATTACAAAACCATTTCCAGAATATTCAATATAATTCGTAATTATTATGTTGAAATTTATTTGTAGCAACTAATGGTTCGTAATCATTAAGGATAACATAACCTAGGTTAAATGACACAACACATTTTTTTTGCCTTGATTAATCATTGTTTAATTCATAATATTGTTGTCCAATTAAATCTAGATATCGTATCCTAGGTTATTTGGTGGCTAGGTTTAATTAACGATTATATCTTGATTAAACACATCCTAAGGGAAAACTATGGTTAATATAGCATATCGTTAACTCATGATTAATAGTTGCTAGAAGAGGTAAAAGAACAAAAAATCAATGAAATATGTTTAGTTAGGGTGTAGGGCGAGATAGAATCAAATAACTAGATTCTTAACTAATTCACCAGTTTTATCACTTTACATGTTTTCTTTAATTTGTTTTTATTAGTTTAGTTTCATTTTATTTTCTTGTTTGATAAACCAAACCAAACCCAACCCCCCATAACCTAAACGATGATTATTTTAATTTTATAAACTTTACATACACTCTTTATGGGATCGACCTAGACTCACCATTGTTACAATAATAGGTCTATTTTATTTTGAGTAGTGTTACGATGTAGCATGTCAAATATTAATAGTAATCATATCAACAATCACATTGAAATCAAAAGCATATATCTTCACACCCTCACTAAGGTTTCACTTGATGAACTTAAGTGTTTGGGGTGAAAAGTACCAAAACTCTCAATCAATGAATAGTAAAACTCTTACCATAAGTTTGCAATAAAATCACATCTCCACCATTTATGTATAAACTTGAAGCACAAATCCAAGTTCTTTAATCAAATTGTAATGAGGCTTTGGTACGGTATAGTTGGGATAATAAGAAGGGTAAGGTTGAGGGAATTTTACTAAAGGAAACATTACAAGACTTGTTTACAAACACAAAGGTCCTTTAATTACAACTTTATTGGTGTCATAAAATTTTATTTTTCTTGTGTTTTTTGAACAATTAGAGCATTCAGTACCACAATAATAGACATGCTGGACTTTTCAAAATTTTCAAGTCTTAATAAGTAAAATAATGTAAATATCCTTTAGGTTCAAAACAATAAAAAGGTCTTTAAAGAAAAATAGGATAAAGATAGGATAATGTAAATATCCTTTAAGCTAAAACAAGTTATTCAATCTAAGGGCCTTCATCATGTCAATGCTTCTAATTTAACAAATATGATCTCAATATGCATGATAAGAGCAAGTTCTAGAATTATTCTACTACACAATGATAACATACATGAAAGAAAGAAAAGGAGCTTACTTTTGAAATTTTGCTTTTAAGCTCAAAACCTCACGAAAAAGAAAGGTATATGTGTGTAAATAATATGCAATATCATTCAATTTGATCAGCTCATTGAATACTAAAAATATAACTTAGAAAAATAATTTTATTCTTACCATCATCTCATTAAATACTAAAAAATAATTTAGAAAACTAATTTTATTCTTACCATCATCCTTTGCATACCAATTCAAATTAGTATTCAACAATAAAATACATTATTTATGGATAGATTTCAACCAATTCAGAATATCCATTAATAGAATTGATAATCAAGATTATAATAAGCTTGAAGAAAATCGTTCATTAAATCCGTCCTCACACTTAAAGTTGTACTTTTTCCCCAATGTCCATAATATATATAATAAGGAAAAAATTTAGTGCTACTTTCCTAAATATGATAATTTTGTTCTTGATATTTGATCCATCCAATAGTAGACCACATCTTTGCAAAATATAAACGAGTAAAGGATAAAAAGAACATAGAAATAACATATTGTAAAAAAATGAAACAAAATCCTATATTAGCACACTCATGCTTTAAACATGTTATATTTAGCTAAGAAATTTCTTAAGACACGGTTATGTCCTAAGTCGTGTATCTCTATATATCTTTTTGGGAAGAGACATAAGCTCAAACATATTCGTACTTTAAGTTATGGATCTTTTTGTAACTCTTTTAAGTATGGACACAAGCTAGGACATGGGCATGGCTCAGGCTATGTTTCTCTTTAAGATATCTTGCCATGTTGCTCATTAGAAATGCTCTCTACATTTCTCTTTAGCATGTCTTGCCATATTGCTCATTAAAAATGCTCTTTATCATAATGTTGGACCCTTAGCCAAATGGTAAGAGGCGAGCATGTGGAAGCTATAAAACCTTGAGGTCAAGGGTTCGAGTCGTGGCTCACCCTTGACCAAAGAGGACAATACTGATTAAGGTTGGATGTCGCGGTATAACCCGCAAACACACACCGCAGTATAACCTGCAAACACCTACGGGTGGGGTGTGGGGTCCAACAGCACAGATGTAAGGAGAAAACACCCATATGCATTACAAGGGAAAAGATCATAGAAGGGTAAGAAGGGGGAAGAGAAGACAAGAATCTGTACAGAAAAAAAATAACTTACCGTGCGTTTGGCAGTGGAGACGAAGTCGAAGGAACCGCGGGAGCTGGAAGGAAGCTGCAAGGAGGAGAGCTTCGTAACCCTGCGTTTGGGTTTCAGAGGTAAGTAAACGAGGCTACTTCTGTCATTTCTTTATCCTGTCCGTTGGACAGATTTTCGCTGTACCACAGATGAGGAACGAACATTAATTTTGTGTCCATGTTTTTTTAGGACAGGACAAATTTGGTTGCAGACAACAACCAAACACGATGACGGACAGGACTTTAGCATCCTTGTCCACTGTCCTCACTCCTGCGGACACTAACCAAACGCAGGGTAAGAGACACCATAATAACAAGATAAAAGATTACACTATTTAGGAATGATTATCCATATTTACGAAGATCTCCTCTATCTTAGATGATCCTTTCATATGTTCTTTATCTCTTAGAGTTGTGTTCCTCCATTGTGATTTTATTTGCCACATCATTCAAGATTTCCTCATCTCTGTTCGTTGATGATGAGTCCTCTAAGCTAATAGCACAATGATCCGTCCAATGCTTTCCCATGCCAACTCCATTCACTATGGTCTATTCATTTGAGTACATATTAAGTCCTTAATCTATTAAGAACCCAGCCTTAGCCAAATCAGCTCGTACAAGGTTCAAAACTATCCTAAAACTTACACCATGCTTGATCTACTTGCTAAGTCATCGAAGAACTCTTGCATATTCCTGTCATGTATGTGATCCAGCTAACCTTCTACTCAATGTCTATATTAAACCTTCTTATGGTCTTACATCTAAATTTTGTATCTCGTAATGCACCAATGTATGCCAACGCTTGACATTGCTTCTTTTCCTTTTTGCCTTCTCACAAATCTTTATCTTTTTCCATCATTCCACGTGTTGAATACTAGTTAAGACTTGCCAATGCCTGCAATATTCCGCTATTCCTCTCTAGTGTAGCATCATTCTCAAGGTTTTAAAAAATATTTATTTTTTAATTTTTATAATATTACTAAATATTTTGTGATTGTCCCAAATAAAAAGATTGTTAAATTAATAGAGTTATGATAATAGATATTTTGATAAAACAAAAATCATTTTCATTCAAATTCAAATGAACTGGCATAGCCAGTAATTAAGCGCCGATCCGTGTCCATTCCTCAACCCAACTCTACTCTTCCATGCCGCGTCTCCTTCCCCCATAAACTCTCACCATCTCCATTCGCATCCTTCTCTCTCTCTCTCTCTCTCAAATCGAGGCCCTCAAAAGTCTCCATATCTTCCCATTTCATCTCTCATACACACATATATAGATCGTTTGGTACAGTGGTAAATTTGTAGCTGAAACGATGTCGTTGAGGCCAAGCTCGAGGACAGAAGTCCGTCGGAACAGATACAAGGTAGCGGTGGACGCGGAGGAGGGTCGTCGAAGAAGAGAGGATAACATGGTGGAGATCCGGAAGAATCGTAGGGAGGAGAGCCTCCAGAAGAAGCGCCGTGAAGGCCTTCAAGCCCAGACCTTGCCTGCTTCTCTTCACTCGTCTGCCGTCGAAAAGAAGGTTTTCTTTCTTTCTTTTTTCCCTTTGGAGTTTTTGAATTAAAGTTGATTGATTGCATTAGTTCTTTAGTTTTATTAGGTTTTTTTAGGTAAATACGTGATTGATTAATAGGGATTACGATTAGTGGTGTGTTATTGTTGGTCTTCGTTGATGAATTGGTTGTTTAATTATTGGGGTTCTCCAATTTTATGATTTAGTTGATTCAACCGGTTCATGTTATTGGTCGTTAGTTTCAATTTGTTTTTGAATTCAGGATGACGGCTAAATTATTCTAGTTATTGTTTTTTGAGTAGTAGGAGTCGTGGCCTCCGCCAAATTTAACAGTGGTTCTATACCTAGTGAATTACTGAGTTTGGATTTGGAATTGCGGTTAATTTTTACTTCTGTAGCTTTTCAGTTGGAATTACTCATATTTTTCTTTCCTGTTTTGGGTTGCAAAGAGTGGGCTGTCCTGAGCCATGGAAAGAGAAGGAACACAGTAAGAGTGGAATTATACCTTTTTAAACGTGGGAATACCTTTTTCCTTTACCCCAATAAAATGTGATGCCAATTAGCTTCTTTTTTATTTTTCATTTTTTCTCCATTTAATTATTAAATTGAGCACTGTTCATTCAAATTGTTTTTGTTGATATTGGATTGTCTATAAAATTTGGTGTCATATATCTTTTTGTGGTGGTGCTAGATGTCAATAAATAAGCTAGTGGGATGGTTTTGGAACAATCTTAGAGCATAGTTGTTACACTTTTACGAGCTGCTACTTCTCTTTACATAACTGCTTTGATATCCTTGTTTTTTTCAAAGTTATTTATGTTGCTGCTATTGACTCAAATTTCCCCCTTTTTTTGCTTCTGTTGTTCTCTCGTTGTTCCCATTGTTGTGATTTTCTTTTTTGTATCAAAATTAATTGCCTTAAAAAAGTTGGCAGGTTTTGGGGAATGCGTTTTTATGTAGTAATTTACATACGAGTTGATTCCTTGATTGCAGTTGGAGCACCTGCCATCAATGGTTGCTGGTATTTGGTCTGATGATAGTAATTTGCAGCTTGAGGCAACTACTCAATTCAGGAAGCTGCTTTCAATAGGTGAGAATTGCATTTACTTCTTTATTACAATTCGTGGTGTCTAGTGTGTACACTGTTTTGCATAAAGTATTTACCACATCCACCTTGCCCTCAATTAGAACGGAGTCCTCCAATCGAGGAAGTGATACGAACAGGTGTTGTTCCTCGGTTTGTTGAATTCCTGATGAGAGAGGACTTCCCCCAGCTTCAGGTTTTGTAAATGAATAGTTGCTTTTGTTCTTACATTGCCATTATTTACTTCATGGACTTCTCATTTTTCCAAATCCTTGTAGTTTGAAGCAGCCTGGGCTCTAACAAATATTGCTTCTGGAACATCTGAGCACACTAAGGTGGTCATAGATCATGGTGCAGTTCCCATTTTTGTGACGCTTCTTCGTTCACCAAGTGATGATGTTCGTGAGCAGGTATAAAAACGGATGACACACTCCGATTATTGCTGCATTTTCATTGTTGTAGTTCTAATTACGAAATGTGAGTGGTTGGACTCTCTATTGAACTACTGTTGCAGTGCTATTCTACTTTTAATTGCTGTCTGACCTATCACAATTTCTTTGTTCTCCAATCTGCAGGCTGTTTGGGCTTTGGGAAATGTTGCTGGTGATTCTCCTAGATGCCGTGATCTGGTCCTTGGCCATGGAGCTTTACTTCCTTTATTGGCACAATTGAATGACCATGCCAAACTCTCTATGCTCAGAAATTCTACATGGACTCTATCAAACTTTTGTCGAGGCAAGCCACAACCTCCTTTTGATCAGGTTCATTAATGATACAACTTTCTCCATTTGCTGTTTGACTTACAATGTAAAACATGTCTGAAAGGTATCATGTAAATTGTTTTGTTTATAATGCTTTTGGATTTTAAATGTTGATGGTGATAAGACTTGGAAGATTTTTTTTCCTTTGCAAGTGGCTTATTGCAATTTACTGGTCATGTCCTTGGTATATTATTGTAATTAAGCTACTTGTTTTTGAAAGCTGAATTATGTTGCACCATATAAATAGGTTAAGCCTGCACTTCCAGCTCTTGCACATCTTATCCATTCTAATGATGAAGAAGTCTTGACTGATGCATGTTGGGCACTTTCTTATCTTTCTGATGGTACAAATGACAAAATTCAAGCTGTAATTGAAGCACGTGTATGCGCACGGTTAATCGAGCTTTTACAGTAAGTTGATGATTCCTTCACACTGAGCTTTTGAAACTGGTTACTGGCTTGCTGCTCTCAAGCCTGATATTTTTTAACATATGACAGGCATCCGTCTCCATCAGTTCTCATTCCTGCACTTCGTACTGTTGGGAATATTGTCACTGGTGATGATATGCAGACTCAGGTACTGCATGTTATAGGCATTTTTTACTTGCACATGCATTTGTGTCTAGTTGAAAAGCTGTTCCATGACATTGAAATTCTTTTCGGTTCTATTTTATCGGAATCTAGGAACCCATAGACAATGAAATTATTTTGTACTGCTTGTTGCCGAACAATATTTATTGGGGAAGATTGGGCTTGAAGTTTCATTTTTAGGTTTTCATAACTGTTAATGTTTTGAGAACATTGCACATGTAAAACCTAGTATTGTTCTATTAGGTCTAAGCAAAAAAATTATCTGGGTTTCAGTGCTTGAGCATTACTAACTTGCATAGACAGAAATGTAAGCGATTTATCCTGAGCAGTGGATATAAGCCTGAAAATGGGGCGTTGTTTCTGATCTATTGGTGAAGCAATAATTATTTATGTTATCTGCTTCTGATTTTGTTATCTATATATCCATCCCAGAAGCTAGCTTATTTTTTATGTTCACCTGGTGTTGATTTATTCTCCTCAAACTAGTGTATTATCAATCATCAAGCACTGCCATGCCTTCTGAACTTGTTGACAAATAACTATAAAAAGAGCATCAAAAAAGAAGCTTGTTGGACTATATCTAATATAACAGCTGGCAATAAGGAACAAATCCAGGTACTAATTTTCTTCTTGTTGGCTCGTTCCATTTTCACTTAATTTTGGGTTGAACTGTGGCATTAGTAACTGAACACACTTCTTTGAAAATTTACAGGCAGTAATTGAGGCTAATCTTATTGGCCCACTGGTTCAACTGCTTCAAAATGCTGAGTTTGACATTAAAAAGGAGGCTGCGTGGGCCATCTCAAATGCTACATCTGGTGGTACTCATGAGCAGATCAAGTAAGAAAGTCAATCTAATTTCTTTTATTTTCTTGCTTGAGAATATCTGATAAATTAAGTTGAGACTAGA